>JACGTP010001318.1:0-11200 GCA_023678845.1 Mischocyttarus mexicanus
TATATATATATATTATTATTATTATTATATATATATATATATATTATTATTATATATATGTAATTATTATATATATATATTATTATTATTATTATATATATATATATATATTATTATTATTATATTTATATTATTATTATATATTACACTCGTAGTATAGTATAGTATAGTATAGTATAGTATAGTATAGTATGGTATAGTATAGTATATAGTGTATAGTATATAGTATATAGTATATAGTATATAGTATATAGTATATAGTATATAGTATATAGTATAGTGTAATATATATGCTATAAATTATATACTACCATTCTTGGTTATTACATTACGTTATTTTACCATGTAAAATATATAAAGTTAATATATATATATATTATAAAGTTAGAATATATTATATATATTATTATTATATAACCGGAATCAGCTGTCGTGCTACGACACATTTGTAACAACCAGAGCTATTCTTTTGAAAACGGACCGAACTAATTAATACTCCCAATATTCAATCCAATAAATGAATTTAGTAAAGTTATATAAAATTTACCACGGTTTTTTCCCTAGTAAGAATTTGAAGGACTCGGATGGTGATATCCTCGAGCGTAACTCCGTCAATTCGTTCGATCGACTTTCATATCTCTTAGAAATCTTAGCCAATAACTTACTTTTACACAGAAATCAGATTATGATCTGACTCGAAAAGTTATCTTTTTCTTTAACTTATTATACTCGTCCTATAATATTTGACGATCGTTCACCTCGTATTACGATAAAACGATAAAGTATTAGTATATTATATTCTCCCATTAGGTTTAGTTTCTTTTCCAATTATGGATACATCTGATGAAGAAAGAAAGAAAGAGAAAGAAAGTAAAGTAGGAGATAGATAGGAAGTTGAATTGAGTAGAAAAATAATTTGCTGATAAGTTGTCGGTTACGTCCAGATGTTCGTTTCAGTCGTCTCAAGTATATGACAAATGCGTGTGTTTATATATATTCGTGTATGTGTTTGTGTGTGTGTGTGAGTTTAATGTGTGTATACGTGTAAGAGAGACTTTCACGAGCATACATCCTGCTCACTGGATCGTAAGTACATAGATCCTATTTGATTACAACTCGTGCTATATCGAGCCGTGGTTACGTCTCTGATCGTGACTCATTCGGTTTTGTACATTTACATTTGTGTATATATTTATATGTGTATGTATGCATGTAAGTATGTATGTAAGTATGTATGTAAGTATGTATGTGTATATGCATGTATAATACTTACGTATATAAAGTTTTCACGTGTGTTCCTCATGTTTGGAGTTATATACATTTCTATGCTAGTATCTCTCTCTGGTATTGTACATATATTTATGTTACCTTATAGGATACGTGTAGTCTCTCTCGTTCGAGAAAGTACCACCGGGAAGGTCATCGCAAATTGAAGCATTAAATTTAACAGGCTAAAGTATATAAGTAAATCGTTCAATACAGCAACGAACATTTTCTTCCCTATTTCGTTGCATATACTTTTTTTTTTTTAGATTTTATAAGATTTCTCGAATATTTCTACATTGACACATTTCTCTCACTCTTTTTCGTTTACTTTTTTTTTTTTCAATATATAATAGAGTGTAATAGTAGTAATAATAATGTATTAGTTTAAACTGGGATGATTGATATTGAAAAATTTTTTATAAAATTCTTATAATGTTAAAACGTTCTGTGTCACGTGTACCACCGGTGGTACACGTTAAAGTTGATTTAAGGTCCCGTGTACCACCGGTGGTACACGCAGACATATTTAATAAGCTGCAAAAACATATGTTTGTAAAATAATATAATATAAATATATGACAGATTTAATTATGTAAAATATATTTTTAGCAAAAGAATGAAGCATTATCAATCTTTAGTGAAAATATTAAATGGTTTCTGAACGACCAGGTCATGTAAAAATGTCTTGGCACGAGAAACGTGTTAAGCTGGAATGATTGAATCTAGGATATCGAAAAATGATATTATAAATTTCGTATAAAATTCTTATAACGTTAACCTTTGATGTAAAATGTATTATTCAATTCTATGATACAATTTATCTATTATTACTAGTGAACTTACTGTTACATTAATTTTAAAAGAAAAAAGTAAACAAAGAAATCAAATAGGGTCAATATCCGTAACATATTATCGAAAAAATACAATTTCCAATCAATTCCAATTCACCGGTAACAACGAATCATATCTAACAGTTATCCTAGTATCTATGTAATACTTTTAGATAAAGTTTAGATTGTATCTAATAAAAGATGGAACATTATTTCGGATAAAAATTCTTCTTTAAAGAGTATAGTTTCCAAGACTACGACTATGACTACGACTACGATGATGATGATGATATGAAAACAGCAAAGATTTAAACGAATTACTCGGCCAATCCTGATTTTCTAACCGCAATCTAGTAGGATTTCATGCGGCTTTAAACTCCATTATCCTTTGGACTTGCAATTATCTGATTTCTGGAAAAATGCAATTGAAAGAAGAAGAAGAAGAAGAAGAAGAGCAAGAAGAGGAAGAGGAGAAGGAGGAGAAGGGAGGAAAAATAAAACGACACGAGACAGTAGGGAACACGAAATGAATGATTTTCCGAAGTCTATCGGCACGCTAACGATAAGCTTGCAAGCTCACAAAAACACACTCTCTCTCTCTCTCATGGTCGAATAAGGAAAGCACGAGCAAGCACAAACCTAATCCATATTCCGTACCAGGATGAACCTGTCTCTACCAAACGAAATTTACCAAAGTTATAATGAGACTAGGTAAAGGCATACGATTTGGGGTTTCTGTTTAATGCGGAAGAATCTGAGGAAAAGTGAGATCACTGTCTTCCAACCACTATAAGTGTTCAAACTTCCTAAGAGAGAAGTTTCTCTTTTGCTCGAATTTCTATCTACATTACTTCTAACATATTAGGTGTACAAATAAATTTCCGCCGTTCTTATTAAAAAATTAAGCATTTGATGATTTTAAATGATGTAAAATTGCTTGCTGAGTTACTCCGAATATAAGTGCCTGTTTTTTTTGCGTTTGGCACGAATTTTCAACCAATAATATTTCTAATTCTGCGTATTCGTACACTTTCAGCCTTCCGTTACGTATTTTATCTTCGACGTCACAGTCTCTGTTCTTGAACTATAAAAACCATTCATGAAAACTTCTCTAACTTAAAAAAAGCCTCGACATATGCCTCTACAAGCAATCGATGCTCATCAGATGCAGATTTCTTTAAATTAAATAATTTAATCAAAAGTTCCCGCAAATGGTGCTTATCCGGCCTAAAACTCGACATTTTCGAAGGAAAAGAAATATCCGATACCAATACAAAATCACTAATATATCAAGATTATGTTGTCGAGAGATGTCTTACTTTACGATATGACGTTTTACATCAGACCATTTTAACCATAATTTAATGATAAAGCTATACTTTGTTGAACGGCGATAACTTATTTGTACACCTAATACATTAAATATTAGGACTTTGAATAAGTTCTCGGCGTTTGTTAAAAAATTGCATTAGCAGTACTCTGTGCATGGAATTTCTTGAATGGTGATGCATCAACAAGGAAGTACTGTATGCAACCTTCAATTTCAGTCTATGGTATTTAACAATAACGTCAATCACTTGTTTGTTTATTGGCTTCTAAAAATGTCTATTTTTCTGCCAAATAAAGTGTCTTTGTCGGGAATTTTTATTGCACAAATTTATTCTAAAGAAATCTGTAGCTGAAGCAGACAGAAATTCTTGTTGAACCTTTACAGCGACAATATTTTGTCGGATACGAGAGGCAAAGATTAGTTTCGATGCTTCAAAAATAATGATTTTCAACTTGAGGATAAGAAACGTTTCTGGCGCATCGACAAAGTTTTTAGACGAAGAAAATTAGAAGAATTACTTGATCAAGATCCATGTCAGACGCTCTAACAGGGTTTAGATAAATATTACAGGTATATTCGTCAACAGTTTCGAAACTTTTAAAAGCGTTAGGGTTGCGTCAAGCCCTCGTCAAGCTTGCGTCAAAAATAAAGGCGAGAACTTATTCAAGGACATAATATATTATACCTAACTGACTCGTACGATGTTCGGTTAAAGGAAAGGTTCATCGCTCCCTTTTTTTTTCTTTCCCTATTTTTATTTTTATTGATTTTTCAATTATTCCTTTATTCGTTAGGGGATGACTATTAAGGATCTATTTATTTATTTATTTATTTATTTATTCTTTGGAGAAACATATTAACCCGATGTACATCAATCGCACGTAGTTATTTCTTTTATATTTCTTTTTATTTTCTTTTTTCTTTTCAAAGGGATGATCTCCAGTGGCAACGCTTTTATCGATCGTTAGAAACACGCTAGTGAACATCAACGAATGTTGAATGCGTTTAACTATAGTACAAGAACACATTGTAGGATACTACTCTTAACAGGGAAAGAAAACACATGGGGAGAGAGTAGTGTTGTGAAGAGATGGCTCACGCACATCCACTCTTTATCGTTTTAGAAAGTAAAAGTAACGAGCACGACGAGAAATATTACTTGACGAGTATGAATTCGTCATCTTTGCGTGTACAATATTGACTTGTTTGTCTTTTTTTTTTTAAATCATTTATTGATCAGGCAAAACTAGAAATATTTCAATCTTTCAATGATAATAATAACAAAATAATATTTAATTAAATATATAAATTATAAAAACATATATTAAATATAATATAATATTAATATATAAATAATATGTATATTAGGTTGTCAAGTATGAAATGGAGCAAATTTTAATTCAATTATGTGCATTTTTTGCTCCATTTCATATTTGACAATCTAATATTTGAGTTGTCTATTTTAAAAGAAGCCTAAGTCCAATTATACACACACATACACATATTATATTGTAGCTTACAGTGACATGTGTGTAGGGCAAAATAGAAACATCAAAGTAACTTTAACGTGGCTACAAATTGTCCAAACTGTTGAAAATAACGTGGAAATCATAGATCAGAAAGTTTTAATATCAGGACATTCGTTTTTTACCAAATAATTGAGATTTTGCCGTGGTAGAAGTGTCATTGAAACAAAAATAATTTAATGTTTGTCCCCCGAGATTGTTTCGATATTATCTAAAAGTGTCGAAAAGGTAATAACTTTATTGTCAATGAAACGAGACAAGAAGATTTTGTATCGACAAAATTATTAGAAGACGCAATTTTTAAAAGGGAAAAGAATTTTTAGCGGAGAATCGATAAACTGGTTAAAAATATGTTGGATGCGTTTTGTCGGAAATGAACCGTATTCAATTTTCTATAAAACATCGATGAATGAGAATGAAAATTTTTGAAGTCTTGAATTTATTACCGCGTCGAGGTAGACCAAGAAAGTTGGAAAATATTGTATCGACACTGCTGTATAAAAATATCAAACAAATTACAAGAGCAAAATTCAAGGACGTAATTGACCTATTACGATATATACCATCTGAACATCATGAATTCTTCCAAATCCCTTTCACACGCACTAAATGTAGATGAGTAGTCAATTGTTTTGTAATTTATGTTTGTCATTTAGTACGTTGCGTAGTTAAAAAAACCTTTTCAATCGCATAAATTATGTTTTTCAAGTGTTGCAAAGATATGGCAAATAAATTGAGTATTGTTTTTTTTTCAATTTGAAACATCTTAAATTATGTTGAACGGACTTGGGCTCCTTCAAATTTGATAACGAATCTGGTAATTAAATTTGAAAGTTGTCCAAGTACATTGTTGGTAAGAAAAGGCATATTATTCAGTTAATAATTGTCAATAATTTAATAGGAACTATAAATTGAACTCCTTTAGATACACTTAAGCAATATGACTCATTAGTATTCTGTACGTGTATTTTTAATTGCATTGAAATGTAAACCCTTAAATATCTCAATTCAAGTGTAAATGGACGTAGGCCCCTTTCAAAATAGATGGTTCATATATCCTTGTACTGTATTTGTAATTTTGTGGTAATAATTATTGAATTTTAATTGATTTATCAGTAACGAAAGGATTATTCTTGTTTCGTGAGATATAAATTACAGTTGTTTTTCTCTCTCTCTCTTTCCTATTTTCTTTTTAGTATTATACTAATCCGATTACACACCGAGATATCGGATATTTTTATTAATTTGAGTCAACTTTAAAAAGTAGTTTACCTTAATCGTTGTAAACGAGATTTTATTGACACTCTCAGGAGCGAGGTCAGCAGTTACACGGATAGCATAGAAGAGGTGGAAAGACGTGATCAGGCTACTGGACAGGACGATGAACTACCGATCCTGTTTTACGATCCTAGAACTCCTATGTTCTTACGTAAATCTTTGTACCAGAATGACGATCCTTCCATATATTAAATTTATAATCAATTCTTTGTTGTAATATTAATCATCGGAAAATTAAATATGAGAAGAGGAAGTTGAGATTATTCCAAATTGTACAAAATTTATTTTTATATAAACGTTTTATATATATTACACACACACAAACAGTGTCTTGTTATTTTTATTTTGGTTTACAAGTTTGTATTTTTACGAGTAGAAAATGTGAATTTATCTGAAAATATAAATAATAATGATTATTATTATATATTTCAATTATTAATATTTTTATTTATTGTTTAAAATAATGTTTGTCTCCTTATATATGTGATCTCTACTCACCTAATCATCACACTTTTTGTTTTTTTATAACCAATGATTGCAGCATTTATTGTGAGATTCGATCGCAAGAATTTTCCTGATGGGACAAAATTTCCTATACGAGTGCTCTATTTGCTCTTAGCTATTCGCGCCACCTTATTTATTAGTTTATTTTATTTATTATTTATTATTTATTTTAAAATAATAAATTAGATTCAAATAATATTATATATATTATTATTTTATAATAATAATGTGAGATTGCACCCACCGGGACTCGATCCCAAGATTTTTTTGAAGTGTCTAAATATACATTTTATGACCTGTACTAACCGCGCTCCCCTATATTTATTATTTTATTTTATTTTATAATAATGATTGACTGCACAACCCACTGGGACTCGATCGCAAGATTTTCCTGAAGCGACAAAAAATATTCCCAAATACGAGTACTCTACGCCCTGAGCTATCCACGCCAACCCAATTTATTATTACTCTATATAATATAATTAATATAAACAAGGATAAAAATTTATTATAATATAATTATATCGATCCTTTATCAAATATTTTCATTGCAGGCGGCCGCGTTTTTCATATTTTATTTAATATTATATTTTATCTTCAACTAATATTATTAAACATAAAACGTTGGTTCTCTTTGTTGTGTAGCCAAGTAATAATAATAATGAAATTCCTTCCTCGGCGTATTTGTATTTTAAACACGCCATTAAATCACTTGTACTTGGATAGTTATTTCAAATTCCTTTGGAAAGTCAATGGGGAGGAGGGAATTTCGTAGGAACGCGTTTTACGATACTACGAGGAATCGCTAAATATCCTATTTAATATCGCTCGAGAGAAAAATAACTGCAGAAATAACATGAACAACAATAACAACAATAATAATAATAATAAAATAATAACAATAATAATAATAACAATAATAAAAATAATAATAATAATAATCTTTTATGAGACATAGAGAAGCTAGGAGCGAGACGGTGAAAATGCGTTTTCTACTTGCTCATCGAAGGGGAAAGTTTAACAAGAAAAATATTTCAATTCGTTTCATAAATGTGTATATGTTCTATATATAAAACACACACACACACACACACACACACACACACACACACACACACATTATTGCTATATGTAACACAAATTTAACACAAGTTTTAGTACTGCATATGTTTCTTTTGATAAAAAGAAAAGAAAAAGTTAAACCAGAGAGACAGAGACTATGATCATCTTGAAAATCCATTTTATATTTCATTCCACACTTATTCTATTTATTCTAATATTTATTATTATATTTTCTCTCTCTGAGTAAGTGGTCTAAATACATTTTCTTGACTTTCTCTATCTTTCTCTTTCTTTTCTTAAAACACACACGCGATATCGGTTAACGCCTAATGAAAGTTTTAATTGCTAAACTTTATTTCAAATCGTTTTGGTTAGTAGCGTGGAGAGGAGTGGGGGAGGGGGACTGGGTGGTTCTCGTTCGGTTCACTGGTTATCCGTGATAAGGTCGATTTGGTTAAAAGGAAAGTATACGTCAGTTGAATTATTTTTTTTTTTTCTTTTTACTAGATTTCGTCTAGGAAAGTAATCATCGTTGTGTCCTACTCGTCTCGCTCGAATTGTAAAGAAATCGAGTGAAAAAAAAATGAACGAATGTTGGATATAACATAGGTCTCTTCTTGGTTTTCTTCTTTATTTTTCCATGTTACGTATGCACACACATACATACTCATGCACACTCATACACACTCATAAACATACTCATACACACACATACATACTAATGCACACTCATAAACAAACTCATACACACTCATAAACAAACTCATGCACACTCATAACAAACTCATGCACACACATACACACTCATAAACATACTCATACACACACATACATACTCATGCACACTCATAAACATACTCATATACACTCATACACACACTCATAAGCAAACTCATACACACACATATGTATACATATGTTTATAGATAAATGTACATACTTATGCTCTTGTATATACACATATACATTTGTACATTACATACTTACTTATTTATGCGTGTATACACGTCCATTGTTCCTATAATGAAAAGGAGTTCCTGACATTGAAAACTATTCGCGTGCCAGTACCAACGTGGTTCGCAATTAGAACTTCTATCTAAGGTTAACTCTTTCTTTGACGTTTTATCTTATTACTCGAAAAAAAATTATATTCGTGATAGAGGAGGATAAAACGATTGAATATATTTTTCTAAATACTTTTGGATAGATTAGAATAATGCGAACGAATATAAAACCAACGTAGTACTCTTTTAATTACGTTTATTATTTATTGAATTTATGATAGGCGGATTATTCATGAAAATATTTAATGATGATGATAATGATGATGATGATTCACGATTATTATCGGAACGAGTAAGGGGAAAACGTAAATCTATGAAAGATAATTTGTTTGTACAAGTGGCGTGCTTCGATGGTAACAGCTAAACTTTCCTAAATTGTTTCCAGGTTTATACTTCCTTTTCCTCTTTTATGTTTTTTTTTTCCTTCATTTTTCCAGTTTATGTACACACACACACACACACACAAACACACACAGGTATGTGGAAATTTTTAGTCAAAATTAGAGAATACATTCATACACAAACACGCACATAGTTTGAAAGGGACCTTAGTCCATTTATACTTGAGAAGAGATATTTAAGATATTATTTGACCACAAAAAATTGGACCGAATTAATTTATATTCCTAATACGTACAAGATACTAATAAGTTATATTGCTTAAGTGAATCTAAAGGAGTTCAATTTATAGTTTCTATTAAAATGTTGACGATTATTAAGCGAATAATATGCGTTTTCCTACCAAAAAAAAGAGCCCAAGTTCATTCAACATAATTTACTTATTGAATTAACGGTTCACTTATTGAACTAACTCTGAAAACTTGTGTCCAGAGTTATCAGATCTACTCGAAGATAAAAAAAATAATTCTTTAAACTAATACATGGTATATATATACGCATATATTTAAAGTTTTAGTAAAAATTAGAGAATGCACACGCACATGCACACACATGCATACACAAAAGGGTAGTCTCTTTGTAAAATGTTTATTAGTGCAAACGAAATAAAAAAAATGATTCTTTAAACTAATGCATGGAATATANATGTATTTAAATTTGTAGTAAAAATTAGAGAATGCACACACACAAGAGGGTAGTATCTTTGTAAAATGTTTATTAGTGCAGACCAAATAAAAAAAAAAGATTCTTTAAACTAATGCATGGAATAAACACACACATGTATTTAAATTTGTAATAAAAATTAGAGAATGCACATACACATACGCACACAAAAGGGTAGTCTTAATGTCAAATGTTTATTAGTGCAAACCAAATAAAAAAAAAGATTCTTTTAACTAATGCATGGAATATACACACATGTATTTAAATTTGTAGTAAAAGTTACAGAATATATATATATAAAAGGGTAGTCTCTATGTCAAATGTTTATTAGTGCAAGCTAGGAGGTTTCACCGTGGCCACTTTCAGTGGTTTGCATTTCACCGGTGAAACTCGGATGAGTTCGAACAGGGACGAACATTCTCTTTGTTTTGTATTTCTACTCTCTCTCTCTCTCTTTCTCTTTCTCTCTTTCTCTCTTTCTCTCTTTGTTTATTTTGTTTATTCTACTCTATGTTAATATTTATCTATCTCTCGTTGACTCTTTCCTCACTTTTGTCCTTCCTCGTGCCTACATAAACGTAGTACATAGTTATTTACTTTTTATTACAATCACCGAAGCACGTTTCCTTCCACTCTTCAACGATGCCTTGCTTGCTTGCTTGCTGTTGCTACTTCTATTCCTCAGTATTTTATATAAAAAGAGAGAGAGGAGAGAAATACAACGAAAGCGAGCGTGAATATTATACTTTCTTTCCTTAGATCACCAAGAAGGAGAAGAAGAAGGTGAAGAAGAAGAAGAAGATTGAGAAATCATCTTCTCACTTGCTAGTTGTTCACGCCAAAGTCTTTTGTCTCGCACGTTTCTTCATAATTCTTACTGGTGATCACGTTGTTTATTCTTATTTTCTTCTTTTTTTTTTTTTACCCACAGGAGACGCGTTAATGCACGAGTATACGTAATTACTATTTCTTTTTTTTTGTGAAATTTAAATTAAAAAAAAAAAAAAAAGAAAATAAAAATAATAATAAAAGAATAGAAAATGTAGAAAGTTGCTGCTCGTTGAATGACTCGAAAATTGTGTTGAAAATATTTCTATTATACGAATTTATTTTTATATAGAACAATGTCTTTATTTTCTTTCATTTTTATTTCTTTTTAGATAATTATAAATAATATAACGTTGAATATATTTTAAATAAATATTAACGTTATAGGAAAGTTATGAAAAATATTTAATAATATTTTTAAACGCACAAATTTAGAATATTAGGTTGTCA
>JACGTP010001319.1:0-11192 GCA_023678845.1 Mischocyttarus mexicanus
ATATATACACCTAATATATATATACACCTAATATATATATATATATACACCTAATATATATATATACACCTAATATATATATACACTAATATATATATACACTAATATATATATACACCTATTATATATATACACTAATATATATATATACACCTATTATATATATACACTAATATATATATGTAAAATAAAAGATATAAATAAAAAAGAAAAGATAGTTTAATTAAATAACTCTCTAAAGCGGAAATCCGCGACTTTCATTTTCATTCGTTTTATTATTTTATAGTTTTCACCGAAATAAGTCTCGCATAGCATCGTATATAAAACATGGGATAAAACAAGATAATGTATTGGATAAAGTAGGATAATGTATAATATATATACAGGATTGTGTCCTGTAGTCGGTGTTACAAGCAAACAAGGACTGATTTTTACCATGTATAACTTTATACAAAATCTAGAATTAAATATGTTCGTATAAGACTTTGTTTTAGATATAAATAAATTTGACTATTTGATTAATCCTCTCAATCTCCTGATAATTAAAAGATTTCTTTTATAAACATAAGAATAGAACCGATACAAGAAAATGTTTTTCGAAATATTTCAGAGTAAGCTAATGAAACTAAATCAAGTATACTCGTACTAAACAAATCTTCAAAGTTATTGTTCTACGAAAGAAATCTTTGTATGAATAAATATTATTCCACAGTTTCGATTAATTAATTATTCATGTAAAATCATTGCAGAATCCTGTATCCATTGTAGAATCTTTCTGGTTTGTATCATCGGTAATAAGACACCCTGTATATGTACAAGATCTAAAGTAACAGATTTGTTCTGAGAAATATTATCCGATTTAATCTTGCTCTTATTAATAAAAAAAAAAATAATAATAATAATAGTAATTCTTTATCGTCTCCTATACTTTCATGACATTATTAAAATGTTCTAACTTTAACTTAAGATCCCGACCACCCATTTGATAATAACAGTATTTAAAGTGAAAATACACTGGGCAGTTAATTATTTGTAATTTTCTATACGAGGGAAGGTCCTGATGTATTTTAACGAGATTTATCCGCAGAAATAGATTCGTGGGAAAATCCAATCCAATTCCATCCAATCGAATCGAATCGAATCAGAATCGTCTATGTAAAAATGATATCCTAACTACTATGTAATGGTATAAAAGTCAATCTGGCAAGACAAGAGTCCGCTAGAAAAGCGAGTAATAAATTGCCACGCTATTGGCCGGAAAAAGCGAACTACTTTACTTCCCTCGACGAATAGGAGTCGATTGCTTAATTGCCGGGAAACGATAAGTTATAATTATCCTTAACACGAAAGAAACAGAAAGACACACACACACACACACACACACACACACACACACACACACACACATACACGCTCATAGAGATATACGTACGTACAATGAAAAATATTATCAGGGGAAAAAGAATGAAAGATAAGAAATAAAAAAGAAATACCTGATGCAGAGCTCTCACGACGTCCAATCCGGAGATTCCCGGGGATGGCAGGGTGGTGAGCTGCAGCCCCTGGTGATGAGACGACGCTCGACCGGTTTCAGCTTCCATACCTCTTCCTCCTTCTCCACCTCTTCCTCCTCCAACACTAGTACCACCTTCTTAACCACCTTCACATTCACCTCTTCTTCCCTCACTGTTACCTTCTTTTCCTTTTTCTCTTCCTCTTTCTCCTCCGCCTCCACCACCACCTCCCCGCCCAATGTTTCGAGCCAACTTTTGACACCGGCACAGAACATGCCGAATCCTCTTTTGTCCCTCTACTGTCGCGTTCCACTTTCTCCTAACACTTTGGATTACTATTATTTCAAATGGTCTCTCTCTTTTCTTTTTTTTTTTTTTTTTTCTTTTTTTCAACGTAACCGTACCGTCCAACTGACCCCTACAACTACTACGTTGCAATTTATTGTTTATCTCAATCACTTAATTTTTTATATACATGTAAATATAAAAAAAAAAAAGGACAAAACTTAGAAGAAATTTGACCACTTCCCCCCCCTGTCCCAAGGTTAGTATTTATCATCAATATCTTCGTATTGTATTCATCCTCGATCCATAACGGGGATTGGTGCAACACAACATTGCTTCATTGTTCCTTTTAAATCCATCCACTTCATTCAGGAACCTTTCCTATCCCAAAAACGTTGGTACCACATTATTGCGTCTCTTCCTGCTGAGATGAAAGAAGAAAAAAAGAGAGTAAGAAAAAAAAAATAAGAGGATCTGTCGTAATAAGGCCGATTCAGGGATTGGAAAGGTTAACCCTAAGTGTAAATAACACGGTATATAAACAGGTGTGTTTTCATAAGGGAGAATTTAACGCGCATATCTCTACCGTGTTCCTACCGCCCTTCGGCGTTTCATCGATAAGCCGCCACCACCGATCGTTCCACCTTTTACCGAGTTTCCATGTGTGTATGCGTACGTACGCATTCAATGAACTTCCCTTTTACTTCTGTTTCTTTCCTTTTTTTTTTTTTTTTTTTCTCAAATGTACACACTCTTTTTCCTATCATCCCTTTTACCTTTTTACCATCGAAAGCTTTTTGCACCCGCTATATAGTAAATACTTTGTCGTATACAGACACACGCGCGCGTGTGCACACACACATACACAAATAAAATACATATGCATTTATCCTCTTTCTATCTCTAAAAAGTGGCGCTCTTTACAAGCGCGAAACGTGCATTAATACATCGAAGCGTATCAATGCGCGCGTTCTGCGCGTGATTACTACGCGTCAATGTCTGATTGTGTGTAACACGGATTAAAGCCATCCAATGGGGATACGAGATATTTAATGCACTCTATTACAAACTCTCAGCTTTAAATCGTCGAGAGAAACCGTATTATAAGTGTCTCTCTGTTTTTTTTATCGGATAAATTCAAGAAAGTAATAGAAATAAAGATGTTAAAATAATCATACGTAAACGTTGTTTCAAGTAATGCGTATTTCGTTCTTAATTGAAGAAAATCAAATTAAAAAGAAAAATGTTAAACACCTATTGACTTACAATTAGTCGAATCTTTTGAAACCATGATAAAAAGCTTCCTTTAAGGCGATGAGGGGAGAGAAATTTTTCTTTGATGATTTTAAGCGCGGATTTCAACGCAGATTTGAAATCATAAAATAATAAATAGAAGACTTTAATATAATTTTTGAATATTTTTCTTTTACCACCGTGTGTTTGTATTAATCTTTTGTATTTTATATTTTGTTAATAATAATATTTTCAAATCATTTCATTACTAACAAATAATCGTAATAATCTTGGATGTTCTTTCTACGAATACGAGACGATGAAAGAACTTATTCCGCATGATGTTATGGTGTTATTATATACCATATGCATTCAGATCCCTCTTTCTCTCTCGTTCTTTCTTCATTCATTCGGTCAACTCTAGTTTTACTTATGTTAGTAAGGGGAAAGAAGGAAAGGAGGAGCATCGTTTAGAAGAAGACGATGTGTTTTCATAGAAATTTGGACGAACAAGGAACGGAAGGATTGTCGTAGTTTCGACGGGACGACGATACCGATCGATACGCAACAGCATACCTTCGACAGCATCATCTCTTCCTCGTCGATCCTTATACATACATAAATACATATGTACCTACGTATTTAAATACGTACGTATCTATATACATATATAAGTATTTGTCGTCCTAATCTAGATCGTCGTCGTCGTCGAACCGAAGCACCGCTCGGGAATACGAAAACGTTCAACGCGTTTCCGTTTACGCGGAATCTTTTCTCACTCTCTCTCTCTCTCTCTTTCACTCTCTCTCTCACACTTTTTTCTATATATATGTACCATATATCTAATATCAAAGGATTATTGCGTTTAATACCGAGACTCGATTACGGTTTCTTAAATCATTTAGAAATCGTCACCAATCATATTCAGAATTCTTCTACTCCTTCGCGTCCTTCTCGTCCTTTCCTCCGCATTTAAACAAAAGGATAATCTTCTCTTTAACAAGTTCTACTCAATTATCACACTACTGACAATTCTATTACGACGACACTCTATTTTTCTCCCGTGTTTAAGTCCCTTTTTCTTTACTATATCCCAGTCCCTTATTTCTTATCTCTCTCTTTCTCTTCTTTTTTTTTTTTCTTTTCTTTTTATCTTATTCGAGATAACGCCCTTTTTTTCGGTAATACGAGAAACCCTTTAATGTCCTCTTAGAACTCGTTATTTGATTCTCATTCTACGATTCCTCCTTCCCCGAGGCAGACGCCGTTTTTACGTACTTACGCACCCACGAGTGTCAACGATATAGCTCCAGAGCTGTCACTTGCCCCTTTAATGCAGACGACGCGACGGGGCAAAGATACACAAGCGCGATTACGCAGTGCTACCAACGTTATGTCATACGTCAGGTCCGTCACTCCCGAATCACTTCGGTTAACTTCGGTTAACTTCGGTTAACGAATAACTGCCACGAGATCAGCTTCGTGTATATTCGGGTAAGTTCGTTATGCGCCAAAATTCGATTGTTCTTTTAACGTTCTACGACAATTTCAAACATTTCGATTATTGTTTTGAGTTAATCGTCGAATTATGTTTTCATTTATTTCTTTTTCAATAATATTATCACTATACGATGTCTCGTTTTGTATAATGTAATTGTTTGTCGCGCGTATATTTCGTCGTATAATTTCGAAAGTTATCGTTTATCTTTTTTATTCTCATTTGATTTTGGCGCTTAAATTAAATGGAACGTAGTCGAGTTTATATTGACCAATGGCTGTTAACGTCCTTCGCGCGTCGTCGCATGTCTATGGAATCACAAAGTGTTAAGCGTTGTCATCGTTTGTTGAGAAAAGATTTTAATGGTACTCTTCTCACGCTTAAAGTTCGCTTAAATGCTCATGACGTTGATGTTATATGACGGTTAAGAGAGATAGAGAGTGGGTTCGCGAGGGGAGAAAGAAAAAAAAACTCCAAAGACTCTCTGTGGTGAAAAAGTGATTGCGTTGTAATGTCTACTGCAAGAAATATTATTTGAGTTTTTCAAGCTAAACGCTTTTAATAAGATAGAAAGAAAGAGAGTGACAGAGAGAGAGAGAGAGAAAGAGAGGGACTTTCATTACATAGAATGGAACGCACGAAATATTTTATTAGCATTTTATTAAGCATTTTTTTGCACATTTTTTTATTTCCAAATTTCATATCCACGTTGAATGTTTATTCGGAAAATGCAGCTGCGAACGAAAATGAAATTACGCCGCAGATCAGTTGGTTATTTAGTAAACCTGCTGTTAACAGTTTGCACAGGATCAAAAGAAATCCTTTATATAAACGAGAAAATAATTTATTAAGCTTCATGTTACCAAAGTGTAAAATGAATTTAAAAGAACTTTGCGAAGGCATAGACAAGGATGATGAATTGGTGTTATTGGAATGCATTCAAACTTTAAAGGTATAATATTGTTATATTATTTTAAATACCAATATTGTATAATTATTATTATATTAGAGATGATCTAATTAATATACTTTATGGTTTTCTTTAATATTTATTTATATTTTAATGTTTACAGCCAAATGAAATGAACATTATCGATGCGGATTGTCATCAAGAAATTTGGGATTACGTTAAGAACATTACCAACAATGAGAATGTATATAGATTAGCTGAAAAAGCATGTGGAGATTACTTGAAAAAGTTAAATTGTTCCAATGTAGGAGATGCACAGGGAGCTCTCTTGTCTTGCCTAGTTGAAAAAAGAGAAAGCGTTGAAGACATGCGTTGTATTGCTTACATCCAACGATTAGAATGGATTGCTTTCAGTGATTTTAGGATTATCACACCATTTTTTTCCGATTGCGAAGCTGATATCACAAAATTTAAATGTGGCAGAATACAGCATCACAGAGACATATCGCAAGGACAAATTTTAGCATGTTTGCAAGAACATATCGAAGATTTACAAGTTAAATGTAAACGACGCATACTTCGTGTTTCCGAAATACAAGCTGATAATATTAAACTGGATCGTCAACTATATTTAGCCTGTATACAGGATCATATCACATTTTGTCCAAATATTAGACCAGGAAGTGGTCAAGTTTATAAGTGTTTAATGCAACATAAAAACGAAGAAACTATGACAGGGCAATGTCAAGAACAACTTATAAGAAGAGAAAAACTTATTGCCTCTGATTACAAGGTCAGCAAAGGTTTTGTTAAAGCATGTAAAGAGGATATTAAATCTAATCGTTGCAAAAAAAGGAGTATCTGACGACAAAGAAATAAGACTCGCACAAATTTTACTTTGTCTGGAATCTGCTATGAAGAATGGTACTAAAATTGAACGTAGTTGTCAATCAGAAATGTTTGATCATAGGAAATTATTAATGGAAGATTATAGATTATCTCCTGAAATAGTAGATGGTTGTGCAAAAGATATTACCACGTTTTGCAAGAGTCTTGAAGTTGGTGGTGCCACAATTCATTGTTTAATGGAACATAGCAGAACGCGAAAAAAGAAGTTTAGAATTTCCACTAGATGTCAGAGAGGGGTAATTATAAAACTCTTTAATAAAAGTTTAATATTATAATAATATTCTATTAAATGTACTACATTAAATATATATCACATCTTTTCTTATAGCTAGAACAATTAATAAAAGGAGTAGATGCTGGAGAAGATTGGAGAATAGATCCAATTTTAAGAGAAGAATGTCAACCTGTTGTCGATCTCGCTTGCCGTGAGGTGCAATACCATCTATCGTATAAACAAGAATTATTTTTTACTATTACATTAAGTAATATTAATCTGATAATTTTGTAGGTACGTGGTGGAGATGCCAGAGTCATATCCTGTTTAACAGACCAAATAGGAACTTCTAGAATGACAGAAGCATGTGAAACAGCTTTGGTTCAAATACAATATTTCGTAGCTAGAGATTACAAATTAGATCCTCAATTGTATAAAGCATGTAAATATGATGCTGTTCGTTTATGTCATGCAGCAAATGCGTGGGCAAATGATGGAACACAAATGGACCCAGAAAGAGGTCCACTTGTATTACCGTGTTTATATCGACATGCCTATCAAAAAAATTTAACAGTAAGAATCTTATTTAATCCCTTATGTGATTAACCTATTTAAATATATTTATCTAGGTAATTTTATTTCTTTTTCTTTTTTAAGTTAAGAACTGACTGTTTAGAAGAAATAAGAAGAGTCATGAGACAGAGAGCAGTAAATGTTGATTTACAACCCGAAATCGAAGAAGCATGTATAAGCGACTTAGCATCATTCTGTTATGATAAAACTGCTAAAGGTGAAGAGATTCTATGTCTTCAAGATAATTTGGACAGGTATTGTATCATTGAATGCAATTTCTTAAAATCTTTCCATGTGCTTATATTGGTTATTAATAAAATTATATTATTTATATTACAGTTTAACTAAATCGTGCAAATTGGCGGTTGGAAATTTTACAGAAGTACAAGCAGAACGTATTGAATTAAATCCAATTATTTCGTCTGTGTGTCAACACATTATGGATCGTCATTGTGAGGTACGAACATTGTATATTATATATAATGTATATTATAAATTTTTAAGTATTAGTAAGTTGTATTAAATATTAAAGTATATCTAATTGGTATGAAATTAAATCAAAATTTTGTAGGAAGTGCTTAAATATGGTAAAGACGAAGGGGATGTAATGGAGTGTTTGATAGAACATAAAAATGAATTAGATTCTCGATCCGATTATAAATGTAAAGCTGCCGTAGAACACTTTCAATTAATATCATTGAAGAATTATCGATTTACGTACAAGTTTAAAGAAGCTTGTAAGACTTATGTTAAAAAATGGTGCCCCAAGTAATTAACTCATTCTTGATAATAATTGTTAACATATTTTATATATACACGTAAGACAATAATTAATATTAATATTATTATTATTATTATTATAGATCAAAAACAAAAGCAGAAGTTATCGAATGTCTTAGTTCGATTGTACAAGGAGACATAATGAAAAATATGCAACACCGTATACCAAAAGATTGTAGGCATCAATTGAAAGCACAATTATATCAACAACGAGAAAATATACAATTTGATCCTGCATTACATACATCCTGTGAAAAAGATATTAAAGAACTTTGTTTTAACGTGGAGGCAGGCAACTCGCAGGTACAAATTTAATTCTTCAAAATCTATTAAAAGATTTGTCAAGTATACACACGACAATATTTTAATAATTGAATTAAATGGAAATAATATTGTTTATATACAGGTATTAGAATGTTTAGCTTCGCAAAAAACAAAATTATCCGATTCGTGTCATAAGAAATTATTTAACGTAAGGAAACAAGAATTTCAAGACAGTTCAAGCGATTTTGCTTTGTTAAATGTTTGTCGTGGGATGTTGAGACAATTTTGTCATGATGTCAATCGTTCAGGAAGTCTTGACTGTTTGAAAAGATACAAAGATGATACTACATTTGACGATAAATGTAAAAATATCGTTATTCGAAGAATGATCGAACAAAATACCGATTATAGATTTAATACTGCATTACAAATTGCGTGTACGCATGATATCGATAGACACTGCAGCGGGGTAAAATATTAATTTGTATATTAAATTATTATTTTTTAAAAGGTATATTATTTAAGTGAATATAATTATATGTCTTGTTATTTTTTTGGTGTAAAATAGGTTTTAACACAGGAGCCAACTGATAAAGAACTTGAAGGAAAAGTTATAAAATGTTTAAAAATTAAATTCAGAGAATCTAAATTGGTGCCAAAATGTGAACAGCAAATGACCATAATACTTAGGGAAGCTGCTTTGAATTATCACTTGAATCCATTGTTAGCTACAATGTGTTCAAACGAGGTAATAACATTGTATTTATTTATTTTTTTAATATAATAAATAATAAATCACGAAGTAAAATAATATTATGTTTAGATCAAAAATATATGCCACAACGATAATGATCCTGGTACTGTCGAAGAGTGTTTGAAAATTGAATTCAATGCTGGAGAGAAACCAATGAGTGAGGAATGCAAATTAGAGATAGCAGATTTAATAGAACAGGCAAGAGCAGATATCAACGTTGATCCTATATTACAAAAAGCTTGCGCGGTTGACGTTAGCAAATATTGCAGTGACATTCCACAGGGAGCAGGAAGACGTAAGTCAGATATTAAATGATAAGAGAAATGTAGAAGAATTATGGCAGTGATAGTTGTAATAGAAACTTGAATTTTTTTTCAGATATCATGTGCCTGCAAAATGTTTTAAAAGACAATAATAATAAATCTTTAGAACCAGATTGTTATAAAATGTTGACAACAAGAATGGAAATGTTCAAAAATGCTGCTAAGGTATTATTATTATTATCATTATTATTATTATTATTATTATTATTATACTCTATATTATATAAATGTTCATTCCGAATAAATAAGTGCATTTAAATCCTACATAAAAATATAATATCTGGATATATTTAGATTAGAATGATAAATATCTCATTTTAATATAACTTGTATTGTTTATAGTTAATCGCTCCTGATAGTATAGAAGAATTATATTCATCTCTTAGCCGATCTCCTGCAAGAAGATATTTCATGATACTAGCAATTACAATTGTTGGAATTATCTTTATCATTGGTATGTTCTGTGGAGGGGTAACAAGAAGAACAATGCTTATGAAAAATAAGTGATATATTCGAATTGGGCTTATCCGTCCACCCCAAAAAAAAAAGAAAAGGAAACATTTTCGTGTAATTATAAGTTAAATTCAGAAATAAGAAAATATCGTGGTATTTAAATTTCTGAGCTGTGATCATTTCGTCACGCATTTTTTCTATTATTAACTTATTGAAAAAAAATTGTCAAAAGTTATCACGTTAATCTATATATTAATCTTTTACAGTTTTTTTTTTTTTTTATATTATTTGTATAAATATAAATAAATATTTATGATCTTGTGCGATGTATATAAACACACACACACATATATATACAATTGTAAAATTGATTTTTATTATGTCTCAAAGAAAAAAAAGATGACGGAAAAGAAAAATACTATCATATGTATAAAAGAAAGTTATAAGATGTCAATGTTACAACGTGTTTAAAAGAACATTTAAGTATATATATATATTAAGGTTTAATGATTACCGGAAATATTATTAAATAAATTCTTGGATGAAATTTATTTCTTATGTCGGTTTTTCTACATATTTGTAAGATATATATACAATTTATTTTAATTATTGTGTATATATATACACAAAAATTCATGAAAATAAGGAATAAAAAAATGTTTATCTCTTATTTCAAATCAAACAAATTCTTATTCCTGGAAATAACTTATATTTGTCTTCCATTTTGCCAAATTGACAATGTATTTTATTTAAATGTCATAAACATTTCCTATGTAACATTTTTTTTAACTCAAATAATAAATACATGTAAATTATGTGAATTTTAATTTTGAAATGAAAATAGGAACAAAAATTCATTATTGTTAAAATGATCTTGTATAAAACCTATCTCGAAACATATATTTTAAATTATGTTACACGAATATAAAAATTATCCTTTTAATAATTCCAAAAAAATAAAATTTAATATTAAGAATGTAATAAAAATTAGTTCTTATAATTTTAGATAATACAAATACATTGCCATTGCGTAACTACTTGAATCAAAGACTTTATTGAACGCGTAGTCTACGATAAAATTTCAAAATACTGTTTAAAAGTATCGGAGTTGTACCGAAGGTCACAATCTCACGCATAAAGGGATATATATACATGAATAATAATGGTCGCGGTGGTGTGGTTTTACGATTCTAATTCCAGTGAGAGCTCTCGATCTTCGAGTTTGCACGGTAGAATTGTATGATCAAGGTTATTGTTTGAGTTACGCGCCGCGTGGCGGCATTGCGGTCAGTAACGTAAAAGCGAAGCCAAAGGAGCGCAACTCTGTTAACAAGAGTGAGAGAGACAGAGAGAGAGAAAGAGAAAAAGAGATGGATAAATTGTGCGGGCGGTGCGCAGAAGAGTAAAGAGGGACAATGAAAGCGGTGATACGATCGGAAACGGTGAATACGCGAGTTTTGGTGGATACATTGAACGTTGCGA
>JACGTP010001320.1:0-11190 GCA_023678845.1 Mischocyttarus mexicanus
TATTTTTGTAATTCTTTTTTATTTTCATGAATTGTTTCATAATTGACGATCAAGGAGTATTTGCATGGCATTAAAGGGGAACAATCACATGGTGCAAATTGGTTTTTACAGGTCGTCTGCTGGAGAAAAGTTCAATGTCAAATTCATATTTTTTAAATAGAACACCATGTACTTACTTTCTTCTTTCTTATTTTTTCTTTTTAATCTGTTCAGACTTATAATACCATGACCTTTTTGGTGACTTCAAGTGAAACCATTTTCGTTACAATCTGGACACGTATTAATTGAATACCATATTGTTATATGTATTATAAAAATTAAAAGTTTTATGATTAATGTATTTAAAAAAAAACAAAAAGGGGTTGATGTAAGAGATAATTTCGTGACAATAATTTGTTTAAAAGACAAAACGAGGGGTAACATTTAATTTATTTCTTAGAAATGAAATTTGCAACGTTTATCGTGTTTGCGCACGAGGTATGATGATGTTCAATGCACGAGGACAAGATAAAGCAATAAGTAAGAGAACACGTGCCTAGAATAGCCAATGTGAACTATCTTATTTTTAACTCACTATGCTACGAAACTTCTCTATTTTATTATTGAACTATAGGTTACATACGAATATACGCGTATTCAAAGATTTCGGTAATAATTTACACATTTTTTTCGTCTCTTTTTCGTCTTTTTATTAATTTATGTTAAATTTATTAAACATCATTAAAATTAATTTAGTCATTTTTTAAATAATCATTTTAATTTTTATATGTTTTATTTGTTAAATGAAAAATTCTTCAATACTCTTTATGGATTATGTTATCTTAATATTTCAATTTCTAAAATATACATTTTTTGATTATAATCATTTATAAATGTAAATTTTATTAAATTATTTTAAGTTATGTAAATTTAGATGAACGTACCAATATGTATTACCAATATTAACATAAAATATTAGGTTTATATAAATAAAATAATTAAACGAAAATCAGATTGTTTCCTATTAATTATTTTATATTTTTTTTGTATTATTTCTATATTCAAATATCATAATTCTATGGTGTTGGAATTAATTCGTAGCGTTTTTTTTACAAAATAACGATTTATTTGAAATGAAAGTAAAAAATTACATTATTGAAAATACTGCCCATCGCTTGCCACTACTTTTTCCCATTTTTCAGGTAAAACTGTCGAATACCCCGTCGAAAAAAATGCCAATTTGGCAATCCTCATACGCTACGAATTAATTCCAACACCTAATAATTATATCGAGATTAAGATGTTTCAAATAAATAATTAAAACAGTAAAAATTTTCATTGAAAAAAGAAAGGGGTAAATGATTAAGTTGTTTTCTAGTAATGAAACATCGTTAATTAATACATAATCCAAAATAATCCATTTGATTTATTCGTAATAACACTTCAATACGATCGAGTATCAATCTATATGATCTCAATTTATCGGTCTAACTCTTTTGACGATTAAAAAAAATAAAAAAAGGAATAGAAAAATCCAAAAAATAAAGTAATTCTCGGATATCGGGATAAATGAATTGTTAAAGATTATCTCTCATCATCTAAGTGGTCATTTCCTACATGTCTCAGCACCTTTATCCTAAGCGAAGCACGTTGTTATTTCATGATAAATGACAAGATACATCGTCTTATTCATTTTCTTTTTAACATTATCTCTTAAAGACAATAAAATTAACTTTATATTGACTTAATCAATTACAACGTTTTAACGTGAAATCTCACAATTAATGTTGATTCGATTTTACACTAATCTAATTAGGTATTCATTTTATTATAGTTAAAGTCACTCAACGTCATGGTTTATATTATGTAGTATGTATATCATGAATATGTGTCATATAAGTTTCTTTTCTTTTATTTTCTTCAATATTTTACTTGAAATAATATTTTTTTGAATATCTTTCTACTACACGTTCTTTTCTCTCTCAAATAGAGAACTTTAATATTGAGGAAATAAAAACTACATATAATATATTATTTATAAACTTCAATAGTTTTACATGAAGCTAAATAAACTTTACAAAATTGAAAGAGTATTAGTCATGTAGACTGATGACGTTTAACGTAAGTTTTAATATACAAAACCGGATAAAACTGGAGATGAAAAAATAGGAATTTAAGATCTTTTAAAATCTTGATAAATTTTATGTAGAAACAAACAAACAAAATAAATTAAATTATTAAATGTAAATACATACATACATACATACTTGCATACATACATATATATATATATATATATATCACTATGTAGTGTATCACTATATATATTAATATATATATATATATATATATACATAGTGACATATATATATACTATGTATGTATATAGATGTAATAATTATATATGTAATATCACATATATTTATATTACATATATATGTATATGTAGAAATGCATTTGTGAGAAACATAAAGTTTCTTAGGTAGTATATGCGTCATACACATTCTATACAGGTATAGTAATATTTGTCACATGACAGTAGTGAATGAGTATATGTGTTATGTGTGTATGTGTATACAAAAATGCAATGAATATAAAATACATATTATATATATATAAAGGCTAAGAAATGAGGTGATATTGACTTGCCTTTGTTCAACATTGTATGTATGTGTCAAGTGACTAGTCTTCCTATATATATGTATATGTATATATGTATCATTATATACTACATATATCATTCTCTTTTTTGTCTCTTTCTCTTTCATACTGTCTCTGTCTTTTCTTTTCCACTTAAACTGAAACATTTTCTTCTAACCATTCTTGACATCTTCATTGATCTTATTTTCTCTCTGAGTTGTTCGTTTGCTGGGGGTCATTTATCGTGGATAAGCGCAATAGACTCGCGTGATACGCACTTCAATACGACTAACGTAAAGTATAATGTTGTAACCCTGTTTACGATATACATACACACACATTTATTTGCTCTCTTTTGTTCGCTTTTGAAACGATTTAGATGATTTCTTTTGTAAAGAAAAAAAAAAAACAGATAAAAAAATATTATTTCAAAATAACGTTTCAACTATGCGCGAGGATCGATATACGATACGAATGATATAATGTGTAAGATAAAGGCACGTAATACTGGACCTTGAAATAATTTTGATGATACAGATTTCTTGGATTTCTTTGAATAATGGTTTCTGTATTGAAGTACATAATACATAGTTGTTCTACAATTCTTTATTTTTATTCCTTTCTATTTAATATTATGTACTTTTATTTATTTATTTATCTATAACAATAGTAAATATTTTTTTGTGGACCCTAATTTTGCATCATTGTATGTGGAAATGAAAAAAAGAATAAAATATTCGAATACTAAATACGTCAATTTCAGTTGATATTGAAACAATATACGATTTTCTATCATTATCTTCTACATTTATTTATTCAAATTAGTTTTACTTTCGTTACATTATTTTCTATATTCTTGCATCAATTTAAATCAGATTTTTGTTATAGATTTTCTTATTTAAAAATGTCTTATTACTTTATTTTATAATTTCAAACTTATGCAAACTTGTGACATTTAGTACATGCTTTAATATTACGTTGGATAATGCATTAAAAATGAGATAAATGATTGAAGAAAGGTTTAATACGTAATAGCAAAAATGAAAGACGGATCATTCCTTTCTGAATAATGCCCAGGTGGCCTTGAAATTAATTATTTAATTATCGAACGTTATTTTCGTCGTATCGATAACACGAACGTTTCGTCTAAGCTTGCAGAGAGTGGTATATATATACAAGTTATATACAATATGTGTTCTTCAGTATTGGCTATAATGTTGTACATAAACGTACCTATACCATTTTACATACACATGAACAATTTTTTTGTTTTTTCATTAAATTGATAAAAGTTCATTCACAGCTCAAAACAAAAAAAAGAAACACCTTGTTTTTTCTTTAACAGTTTCGTTAATTATTATCATATTAATATAATAACTATTAAATATCTCAAAATTCATTTTATTAAAAGAAACATCTCATGGAATATGAGTTTATTCTAGAATATGTAAGATTAGGGTCAAAATTACCACATCACTAGAATATACCAGGAGTGTACGTTGAAGTTTGCCGGTTTTTTTCGTTAAAAAAAACACATAATTTTTAGGGGAATCTCAAAATATTTTTATTCAAAGTATTGACCATTTGATTCTACACATTTCGTCCATCTTTCAGGCAAATTATGGATACCATTCCAAAAAAACTTTTTCTCTTTCGAGGAAAACCATTCGACGAGCCATTTTTCAACTTCTTCAAAATTGACGAAGTGCTGCTCTGCAAGTGAGTACCCCATCGATGCGAAAAGGTGGAAGTGGGACGGGGCGAGGTCTGGAGAGTACGGCGGGTGCGATAATATTTCCCAATTAAGTGTTTTTAATGTGTTTTTCACGGATCTAGCGGTATAAGACGGCGCGTTGTCATGTTGCAAAATAACTTTGCCATGTCTTCGGGCCCATTCCTGTCGTTTTTCGATCAACGCATGATTCAAATTGATCATTTGTTGTCGATAGCAATCCGTATTTACCGTTTCACCAGGTTTTAATAGTTCGTGGTACACCACACCATCCTGGTCCCACCAAACACAGAGCATTGCCTTTCAAATCGAAATCTCCACTTTTAAATTGACGAAACCATGTCTCACATGTTCTAATCACTGGAGCATGTTCACCATAAGTTTCTACTAGCAAACGATGTGCTTCAGCTGCTTTTTTCTTTTGATGAAATAAGAAAAGCAACGAATTCCGCAAATGCTCTTTATTTGGAACGAAACTCGACATATTCATTGATATAAACGACTATGACGCTATAATTTGGCAGAATGAGACTTAGGTGTTTTTGGAGGTCAATGTCAATAGAAAACAATGGTGTATATAACAAATCATAGAAATGCCTACATCCTGCTAGCGACATCCTATTGTAAAACCAACAAACTTCAACTTACACTCCTATGTATGTACAATATTTGACTATGTTTTCGAATAATATATAACAAACTTGATTTATAATTAATTTTATTTACCTACTTTAATAAGAAGTTTCAAAAAAACAGATTCTCTAATCTTATGTTGATATAAGTTCATGGGTATTTTGATTTTTTCACGTATGTCCAGATGTTTCATAAATTTATAGGACATTTTTTTCAATTTCTTTTTTTATTATAAATAAACGTTGTTATAATAAAGATTATATCGTTATAAATTAATATCGTACATTCCTTGGAGAGATTAAAGTAAAATAAATGATTTACCAGAAATGGCAAGAAAATAAAAATGATTAGCAAAAGAGATAAAGAAAAAAGAAAAAGAAAAAGTAATAGAATTTAACTCTGTGGTGGCCATAAACATGATAATAAGTTGCTATAATTATACAATTATTTTGATGACCCTCGTTTATCGTTATCATTTTTAGTCTTGGGAAGGAGAATCAATGAACGTATTAGAGATTCGTTTTTGAGTAACACAAATACATTTTTGTTATACTAATATCACGATTAATAAAAATGACTTGTTTTTTTTTATCTTTAATTAAGAAAACAATATTAATAATAATAATAAAAAAGGAGACATTATTTTAATTGACAATAAATTAAATATCATTTTATTCTAAACAACTTTTTCTTTTAGAAAAATAATGACGAATAAAGAACAAAAAAAAGTTCTTCTAATTTGCATCCTAGTGTTTACTGAATTGCAAGTATTTAGAAAAATATATTATTGTTGTTGTTTATAACAATATATGGATAATATTTATCTGTTTCTTTCAAATGGATTAAATCTAAATCAATGTACATGCAGTTATCTAAGAATTTGCATCACTTAATCGAATAAAAAAAAATATTCGTTCCAATGATTGCTCATTTTCTTGTATCATATGCATCTATGCACACGTACTTATGCATGTATCTATCTGTGTGTGTATAATATATTTATGCAGATATATATCAAAGTAACTGTTCCACGTGGACGTCCTTCCTTACTCGTGTAATTTATTTTTCAACGTCATACGAATAACTCTTCTTGAATATAAATGTTTTAGTATACGTAAATATGGATAAATAATATTTACTGTTTCTATACGTAATGCAAACAATATGTTTTGTTTACTTGACAATAAAAATAAAAATAGAAAGAAAGAGATGTATAATAGTACATGTATAATGTACAAAACAAAAAGTAATATATTATGTTAATAAGTTATTAAAATGTATGAACGTTGTTTTGTTTTTACAATTACTTAGAAAAATTATCAAACATAAGATAGAAATCTTTATTCTATTAAATATAATAATTTTGAAAGAAAGTTAACGTTTATTCGTATTAATACATAGAATATATTGATTAATTAAGCTCATAGCTTGTACCTATGACGTATTATGATTGATGTTAAGAACAATGAATTATTTCAACGTTTAATCGACGTAACAAACAATCGTTAACGTGTGTATTTATGATACGAATTTACTGTACTATGTGTGCATAATATTTACCATCTATAATAATATCATAAGTCTTAGACTTAATATTTATATTTTATAAACATTTCATTCTAGTTTTTGGTAAAAGACAATTAATTGTTTTTATTGTACAAAGATTAAATAGGATCTTGAAAATACCAATTTTAGTATAACTCGTGTAGAACTTGTGCAAGCAGTAAGAATCAAATATTATTTATTTTATAATTGATATTTATTTGTGCATATGTGTATATGAGAGAATGTATTAAATAAAATATTGGTACGAAAAGAAAATATATATATCTTATGATTTACTTCAAATGGATTTTAATTGTAATATAAAATAAATCATATTAAATCACAATATTAGACATTTATTATTAGCACACACACACACACATATATATGAAGTTATATTGATAATATATGAACGTATTATATGTATATGTATATAATACATGCATAAAAGCACCTGTATGATAATAATGATTAATTGTAACTATTTTAAGAGCAACTAGATGAGCCTGCTAATTACCTATTCGCATCTGCCGAAATGTTATTAATTGTTGAAAACGCTTAAAAATACTCTCATTAAACAGATGTCACATTACACTGTCTACATATTCGTACAAAATTACCGACAATAACTTATTGCTTACGTAAGAATGATTTACGTCATTATAATCCCAATCATTTGTAGACGTCCTCTATTCGCATTAAAAGTGATCGTATCATATTTTATCGTCTCATTAACGATCAACCTATTCCTACTATAACTTTATCTTCCTCAATAATTTCATTACTATTTCTTATCAGTAATTATAACAATTACCTTAAAGATAATTAACACAGACAAAAAAATAGATTTTATATTATTTATTAGAATAATTTAAGAAGTGGGTGTGTGGAAAGAAAGTTAAGGGGGTACAAATAAATTTCTTTAATTTAAGATAAAGTGCATAATTAAAAAAGAAACCAAACATTGTCTGTTTATATCCCTAAATTTAAAACAAGTAATTTCTACCTTCTTTTTCTTTCCTTTTCAATCACTCAATTATTTATCATTATTCATAATAAAATAAATAACCAAAATGTAATTTTCGTTTACTCAAATCCACAGTCATAATTACTCAACGCATTTGTCATATCGACAGTATTTTATGTTTTTTTTTAAAATACAAAAAGAAAGGAAAAGAAAAGTATAAAAAGGAAAAATAAATAAAAGGGGTAAAGTAAAAGCAAACGAAAAGTTAATTTTAGTAACTTGTTGAAATTTAGCAAGGAACGTTTTTCTTTTGACTCCAAGATGTAAGAGGGAAAGATGTAGTGATAAATAGATAAATAGAGAGAGAGAGAGAGAGAGAGAAAGATAGAGATAGAAAGGAAAGAAGATAAAGTACCGATACACTTCGAATATATTGAAGAAGGATTATAAATAAGTATGAATTATAAGAGGGATGTTCTCAATCTTCAAATTTTGTGCCCACATATTTGAGAAATTTTATCAGCATTTGTATGACGTGTTACTAGACTGTCAAGTATATTTTCGGCACATATCGGGCAGCTACCCACCCATATATATACTCTTCATCTCTCGTACACATGTATGTATACAGATATACACAACCGTTGTAGTACCAGTAGCTTATATGATCGAGGTGTAAACTAATAGACTGTAAACGAGCCTGGTCACGAGGCCCCTCATCGTATTGTGGCCTTTACAACACATGAAAATAGTGTTTTTCCTCGTCTAAATTCGAATATACCCAAGACCCCCACAAGATCATCTCATCTTATTCGAACGTAAACGTCAAGATTAACATTGGTTACAGATTATGTGTTATGCATCTATAAACCTTTATTTTAAGTTTCTTAAAATCTACTCTAATTTTTTTTTCTATTGTTCTAAAATAATTAATTGACTTACCGACAGGCGACAATGATTCCAAGGAATCTGAAATGATAAAGAAAAACGAATGAAGTTAATAATGATGCGTTAAGGATAGAGTTATTAATTATATATTTAGGTTTTTTTATTTTATTAAGATTACTATTAGATTGTAATGTGTGTGTGTGTGTTATTAATTTCATCTATTGTAATGTGTATTTAGAATCATTTTTTATATCATTTGTTTTTGAGTATGTATTAGAATGGGAGTTTTGTTAAATAGAACCGACATTATTTTGATTAGAGTTAATTTTGATTATATTATTAATTGTTACGAGATTAGATTGTATTTTATAGAAAAATTATGCATTGATAAATGTTATTGATTTTTCAAGACATAAGAAATTTGTGCACATTTTTAAAACAACATTTACGTAATATAAGTTTGAATCCAAGGTTTTTGAACGTCCCTGTATATTACGCTATATTATTAAATATAATTTATATTAAGTGGACCGGAAAGTAATGTCGTTATTAATTTTTCTTTGGTATGATTTAAAAGTAGACACTTATTAGCTGATAAATGATAAACAAATATTGATATGCTCAGAAACGACATTACTTTTTGGTCTACCTAACACTTTATCAACCGGCAGTCGATTAATCGACTTTTATTATGGATTAGAAAAAAACAAATTATGAGAATATTGTATTATTTATTTAAGTATTAAATGTTGAAAATTATAACACGTATTATTTTGTAGAATAATATTTATCATATTTTTAATTAGATGTGTATCTTAAATTTGTAATAGAAAATCTTTTTGTAAAATAAAATACACAATGTTTGTAAAATTCTAAGAAATGATAATAATTTAAGAAAATGTAATTTATTGATTGTAAAAATTTAATTAAAACTCTTAAGAATTTTTTTTATGTATTTTTTGACAGGAATATAATGACGTATGTTCGAATCTAACAACACGGATTAAAGTTCTCATTGTACGAGGCTACCTTTGTGTTTTTCAACAAGGTTCACACGTGCGTCCGGATAGGAAGTTCGCCAAATGTAAATGAAAAAAAAGAAAAGAAGAAAATGACTGGAAAAATACGGTTCTGTCTTGGCGAGAACGTTTTACGATTTTTCTGACAAAGGGTACTTTGACGCGTAGTTTATATTGAAAAGTTTATAAATGTTCTCTTTATTTCATTCCACCCTCCTCTCTCTCTCTCTTTCTCTCTCTTTCTCTTGGTTTTCCTGTCTCTTTATCGTTCTTCATTCTATTCATTCGTTTCTTCCGATTATTTCAACATTATTTTTTACTATGAAATATTTTCTCATTAAAATAATAGATTTGTTCTAAGATGACAGGTAAAAATCAATTGATCTTCTTTGAAATTTTATTACAGGGAATTAAATTTCTATCAAATTGGAGTTAAAATTTCAAAGTATTCAATTTTATTTATAAGAACAAATGTTTATTATTTACAAATCTTGAAAGAAACAAATGATCAATCTTTAAATATTATCTAAAATTTTTGGATTTATTTATTAAGTGTACAAATTTTTATACTTTTTTTTTTATACCACTCAATTCTTCCTTTGTGTAATATTCTAATTATTTTAAATTATCTAAAACTTCCTGTCTCTCTTTCTCTGTGTATGTATCCATTTTATTCTTTAATAAAAATTAATTTCATGGGTTAGATAGAGTTAAAACGATGGTTTCAAATTTCCAAGGTTAATAAGTTTAATTTTCTATGAAAGTATATTATACCTTGTTATTTTTCTTTTTTATTTTATCATTCTTTTATCTACCCCAAACTTCTTTTTATTTATTTAAAACTATCCTTGTAAGTGTGTGTATGATTTTATTATCAAATTAAATCAATTTAATAACAGTGGTTTCAAATATTTGAGATAAATAAAAGTATACAATTTTTAAACCAAATAATTCATTCCAAATTATTTCAGTATAATTCATTAAAAATCTTTCATGTGTAATAAAAATAAACTTTGACTATTTCATATTAAATCAATCAGAAATTGTATTAAAAATGTTCTTCTTCAACGATTCATTGTCGATGATATATCCAAATCATTTTATCTTTACTATATTATTTATATATTAAAAGTAACCGATAAAATGTTATTACGTTTTTAGATAAAACAAATTAAATTGGTACAAAAATATGAGATGATAGAAATGAATAAGAAAATTTTGAAAGAGAGAGAGAGAGAGCAAAGTAGCAGCAATGCGTCGAAGAATTGCATCTGGGTTGCGTACGCTTTGAGAAAAAAGGGGGAGAGATACAGTTTAAGAGGGGGGATGAACGGGGTGGAGGGGGAGGATAGGGGAGACACAGTCTCGTGCGTCATGAGCGACGTGTCGCTACCCCAAATCTTTGGAGATACTATTTTTGAATCGCAGCTTGGCTTTGGCTGGTCTAATGTAAGCTTTGCTCTGGTCGACAGTTAGTATATACTATCAAGAGCCATCGACATCTAGATTTGTATCGTTTCCAATTGACTTTCATCTTTATCTATGAATTATTTTTCATAGATAAACTATGTATTTGAATTTTTGTAATTATATACAAGAAAAATATTTTATTCATTAATTTGAATCATTATTTTTCATATCTTTATACTATGTATTTCAATTTTGTTAAATGTCATATAAAGAAACATTTAATTAATTATTTTTTCATCTTTATACTATGTATTTTAATTATTTACAAAAGTAATTAACTACACGTTATTAGAATTAAAGTTTTTAAAAATTAAAAC
>JACGTP010001321.1:0-11185 GCA_023678845.1 Mischocyttarus mexicanus
ATATATACACCTAATATATATATACACCTAATATATATATATATATACACCTAATATATATATATACACCTAATATATATATACACTAATATATATATACACTAATATATATATACACCTATTATATATATACACTAATATATATATATACACCTATTATATATATACACTAATATATATATGTAAAATAAAAGATATAAATAAAAAAGAAAAGATAGTTTAATTAAATAACTCTCTAAAGCGGAAATCCGCGACTTTCATTTTCATTCGTTTTATTATTTTATAGTTTTCACCGAAATAAGTCTCGCATAGCATCGTATATAAAACATGGGATAAAACAAGATAATGTATTGGATAAAGTAGGATAATGTATAATATATATACAGGATTGTGTCCTGTAGTCGGTGTTACAAGCAAACAAGGACTGATTTTTACCATGTATAACTTTATACAAAATCTAGAATTAAATATGTTCGTATAAGACTTTGTTTTAGATATAAATAAATTTGACTATTTGATTAATCCTCTCAATCTCCTGATAATTAAAAGATTTCTTTTATAAACATAAGAATAGAACCGATACAAGAAAATGTTTTTCGAAATATTTCAGAGTAAGCTAATGAAACTAAATCAAGTATACTCGTACTAAACAAATCTTCAAAGTTATTGTTCTACGAAAGAAATCTTTGTATGAATAAATATTATTCCACAGTTTCGATTAATTAATTATTCATGTAAAATCATTGCAGAATCCTGTATCCATTGTAGAATCTTTCTGGTTTGTATCATCGGTAATAAGACACCCTGTATATGTACAAGATCTAAAGTAACAGATTTGTTCTGAGAAATATTATCCGATTTAATCTTGCTCTTATTAATAAAAAAAAAAATAATAATAATAATAGTAATTCTTTATCGTCTCCTATACTTTCATGACATTATTAAAATGTTCTAACTTTAACTTAAGATCCCGACCACCCATTTGATAATAACAGTATTTAAAGTGAAAATACACTGGGCAGTTAATTATTTGTAATTTTCTATACGAGGGAAGGTCCTGATGTATTTTAACGAGATTTATCCGCAGAAATAGATTCGTGGGAAAATCCAATCCAATTCCATCCAATCGAATCGAATCGAATCAGAATCGTCTATGTAAAAATGATATCCTAACTACTATGTAATGGTATAAAAGTCAATCTGGCAAGACAAGAGTCCGCTAGAAAAGCGAGTAATAAATTGCCACGCTATTGGCCGGAAAAAGCGAACTACTTTACTTCCCTCGACGAATAGGAGTCGATTGCTTAATTGCCGGGAAACGATAAGTTATAATTATCCTTAACACGAAAGAAACAGAAAGACACACACACACACACACACACACACACACACACACACACACACACATACACGCTCATAGAGATATACGTACGTACAATGAAAAATATTATCAGGGGAAAAAGAATGAAAGATAAGAAATAAAAAAGAAATACCTGATGCAGAGCTCTCACGACGTCCAATCCGGAGATTCCCGGGGATGGCAGGGTGGTGAGCTGCAGCCCCTGGTGATGAGACGACGCTCGACCGGTTTCAGCTTCCATACCTCTTCCTCCTTCTCCACCTCTTCCTCCTCCAACACTAGTACCACCTTCTTAACCACCTTCACATTCACCTCTTCTTCCCTCACTGTTACCTTCTTTTCCTTTTTCTCTTCCTCTTTCTCCTCCGCCTCCACCACCACCTCCCCGCCCAATGTTTCGAGCCAACTTTTGACACCGGCACAGAACATGCCGAATCCTCTTTTGTCCCTCTACTGTCGCGTTCCACTTTCTCCTAACACTTTGGATTACTATTATTTCAAATGGTCTCTCTCTTTTCTTTTTTTTTTTTTTTTTTCTTTTTTTCAACGTAACCGTACCGTCCAACTGACCCCTACAACTACTACGTTGCAATTTATTGTTTATCTCAATCACTTAATTTTTTATATACATGTAAATATAAAAAAAAAAAGGACAAAACTTAGAAGAAATTTGACCACTTCCCCCCCCTGTCCCAAGGTTAGTATTTATCATCAATATCTTCGTATTGTATTCATCCTCGATCCATAACGGGGATTGGTGCAACACAACATTGCTTCATTGTTCCTTTTAAATCCATCCACTTCATTCAGGAACCTTTCCTATCCCAAAAACGTTGGTACCACATTATTGCGTCTCTTCCTGCTGAGATGAAAGAAGAAAAAAAGAGAGTAAGAAAAATAAAATAAGAGGATCTGTCGTAATAAGGCCGATTCAGGGATTGGAAAGGTTAACCCTAAGTGTAAATAACACGGTATATAAACAGGTGTGTTTTCATAAGGGACAATTTAACGCGCATATCTCTACCGTGTTCCTACCGCCCTTCGGCGTTTCATCGATAAGCCGCCACCACCGATCGTTCCACCTTTTACCGAGTTTCCATGTGTGTATGCGTACGTACGCATTCAATGAACTTCCCTTTTACTTCTGTTTCTTTCCTTTTTTTTTTTTTTTTTTTCTCAAATGTACACACTCTTTTTCCTATCATCCCTTTTACCTTTTTACCATCGAAAGCTTTTTGCACCCGCTATATAGTAAATACTTTGTCGTATACAGACACACGCGCGCGTGTGCACACACACATACACAAATAAAATACATATGCATTTATCCTCTTTCTATCTCTAAAAAGTGGCGCTCTTTACAAGCGCGAAACGTGCATTAATACATCGAAGCGTATCAATGCGCGCGTTCTGCGCGTGATTACTACGCGTCAATGTCTCATTGTGTGTAACACGGATTAAAGCCATCCAATGGGGATACGAGATATTTAATGCACTCTATTACAAACTCTCAGCTTTAAATCGTCGAGAGAAACCGTATTATAAGTGTCTCTCTGTTTTTTTTATCGGATAAATTCAAGAAAGTAATAGAAATAAAGATGTTAAAATAATCATACGTAAACGTTGTTTCAAGTAATGCGTATTTCGTTCTTAATTGAAGAAAATCAAATTAAAAAGAAAAATGTTAAACACCTATTGACTTACAATTAGTCGAATCTTTTGAAACCATAATAAAAAGCTTCCTTTAAGGCGATGAGGGGAGAGAAATTTTTCTTTGATGATTTTAAGCGCGGATTTCAACGCAGATTTGAAATCATAAAATAATAAATAGAAGACTTTAATATAATTTTTGAATATTTTTCTTTTACCACCGTGTGTTTGTATTAATCTTTTGTATTTTATATTTTGTTAATAATAATATTTTCAAATCATTTCATTACTAACAAATAATCGTAATAATCTTGGATGTTCTTTCTACGAATACGAGACGATGAAAGAACTTATTCCGCATGATGTTATGGTGTTATTATATACCATATGCATTCAGATCCCTCTTTCTCTCTCGTTCTTTCTTCATTCATTCGGTCAACTCTAGTTTTACTTATGTTAGTAAGGGGAAAGAAGGAAAGGAGGAGCATCGTTTAGAAGAAGACGATGTGTTTTCATAGAAATTTGGACGAACAAGGAACGGAAGGATTGTCGTAGTTTCGACGGGACGACGATACCGATCGATACGCAACAGCATACCTTCGACAGCATCATCTCTTCCTCGTCGATCCTTATACATACATAAATACATATGTACCTACGTATTTAAATACGTACGTATCTATATACATATATAAGTATTTGTCGTCCTAATCTAGATCGTCGTCGTCGTCGAACCGAAGCACCGCTCGGGAATACGAAAACGTTCAACGCGTTTCCGTTTACGCGGAATCTTTTCTCACTCTCTCTCTCTCTCTCTTTCACTCTCTCTCTCACACTTTTTTCTATATATATGTACCATATATCTAATATCAAAGGATTATTGCGTTTAATACCGAGACTCGATTACGGTTTCTTAAATCATTTAGAAATCGTCACCAATCATATTCAGAATTCTTCTACTCCTTCGCGTCCTTCTCGTCCTTTCCTCCGCATTTAAACAAAAGGATAATCTTCTCTTTAACAAGTTCTACTCAATTATCACACTACTGACAATTCTATTACGACGACACTCTATTTTTCTCCCGTGTTTAAGTCCCTTTTTCTTTACTATATCCCAGTCCCTTATTTCTTATCTCTCTCTTTCTCTTCTTTTTTTTTTTTCTTTTCTTTTTATCTTATTCGAGATAACGCCCTTTTTTTCGGTAATACGAGAAACCCTTTAATGTCCTCTTAGAACTCGTTATTTGATTCTCATTCTACGATTCCTCCTTCCCCGAGGCAGACGCCGTTTTTACGTACTTACGCACCCACGAGTGTCAACGATATAGCTCCAGAGCTGTCACTTGCCCCTTTAATGCAGACGACGCGACGGGGCAAAGATACACAAGCGCGATTACGCAGTGCTACCAACGTTATGTCATACGTCAGGTCCGTCACTCCCGAATCACTTCGGTTAACTTCGGTTAACTTCGGTTAACGAATAACTGCCACGAGATCAGCTTCGTGTATATTCGGGTAAGTTCGTTATGCGCCAAAATTCGATTGTTCTTTTAACGTTCTACGACAATTTCAAACATTTCGATTATTGTTTTGAGTTAATCGTCGAATTATGTTTTCATTTATTTCTTTTTCAATAATATTATCACTATACGATGTCTCGTTTTGTATAATGTAATTGTTTGTCGCGCGTATATTTCGTCGTATAATTTCGAAAGTTATCGTTTATCTTTTTTATTCTCATTTGATTTTGGCGCTTAAATTAAATGGAACGTAGTCGAGTTTATATTGACCAATGGCTGTTAACGTCCTTCGCGCGTCGTCGCATGTCTATGGAATCACAAAGTGTTAAGCGTTGTCATCGTTTGTTGAGAAAAGATTTTAATGGTACTCTTCTCACGCTTAAAGTTCGCTTAAATGCTCATGACGTTGATGTTATATGACGGTTAAGAGAGATAGAGAGTGGGTTCGCGAGGGGAGAAAGAAAAAAAAAACTCCAAAGACTCTCTGTGGTGAAAAAGTGATTGCGTTGTAATGTCTACTGCAAGAAATATTATTTGAGTTTTTCAAGCTAAACGCTTTTAATAAGATAGAAAGAAAGAGAGTGACAGAGAGAGAGAGAGAAAGAGAGGGACTTTCATTACATAGAATGGAACGCACGAAATATTTTATTAGCATTTTATTAAGCATTTTTTTGCACATTTTTTTTATTTCCAAATTTCATATCCACGTTGAATGTTTATTCGGAAAATGCAGCTGCGAACGAAAATGAAATTACGCCGCAGATCAGTTGGTTATTTAGTAAACCTGCTGTTAACAGTTTGCACAGGATCAAAAGAAATCCTTTATATAAACGAGAAAATAATTTATTAAGCTTCATGTTACCAAAGTGTAAAATGAATTTAAAAGAACTTTGCGAAGGCATAGACAAGGATGATGAATTGGTGTTATTGGAATGCATTCAAACTTTAAAGGTATAATATTGTTATATTATTTTAAATACCAATATTGTATAATTATTATTATATTAGAGATGATCTAATTAATATACTTTATGGTTTTCTTTAATATTTATTTATATTTTAATGTTTACAGCCAAATGAAATGAACATTATCGATGCGGATTGTCATCAAGAAATTTGGGATTACGTTAAGAACATTACCAACAATGAGAATGTATATAGATTAGCTGAAAAAGCATGTGGAGATTACTTGAAAAAGTTAAATTGTTCCAATGTAGGAGATGCACAGGGAGCTCTCTTGTCTTGCCTAGTTGAAAAAAGAGAAAGCGTTGAAGACATGCGTTGTATTGCTTACATCCAACGATTAGAATGGATTGCTTTCAGTGATTTTAGGATTATCACACCATTTTTTTCCGATTGCGAAGCTGATATCACAAAATTTAAATGTGGCAGAATACAGCATCACAGAGACATATCGCAAGGACAAATTTTAGCATGTTTGCAAGAACATATCGAAGATTTACAAGTTAAATGTAAACGACGCATACTTCGTGTTTCCGAAATACAAGCTGATAATATTAAACTGGATCGTCAACTATATTTAGCCTGTATACAGGATCATATCACATTTTGTCCAAATATTAGACCAGGAAGTGGTCAAGTTTATAAGTGTTTAATGCAACATAAAAACGAAGAAACTATGACAGGGCAATGTCAAGAACAACTTATAAGAAGAGAAAAACTTATTGCCTCTGATTACAAGGTCAGCAAAGGTTTTGTTAAAGCATGTAAAGAGGATATTAAATCTAATCGTTGCAAAAAAAGGAGTATCTGACGACAAAGAAATAAGACTCGCACAAATTTTACTTTGTCTGGAATCTGCTATGAAGAATGGTACTAAAATTGAACGTAGTTGTCAATCAGAAATGTTTGATCATAGGAAATTATTAATGGAAGATTATAGATTATCTCCTGAAATAGTAGATGGTTGTGCAAAAGATATTACCACGTTTTGCAAGAGTCTTGAAGTTGGTGGTGCCACAATTCATTGTTTAATGGAACATAGCAGAACGCGAAAAAAGAAGTTTAGAATTTCCACTAGATGTCAGAGAGGGGTAATTATAAAACTCTTTAATAAAAGTTTAATATTATAATAATATTCTATTAAATGTACTACATTAAATATATATCACATCTTTTCTTATAGCTAGAACAATTAATAAAAGGAGTAGATGCTGGAGAAGATTGGAGAATAGATCCAATTTTAAGAGAAGAATGTCAACCTGTTGTCGATCTCGCTTGCCGTGAGGTGCAATACCATCTATCGTATAAACAAGAATTATTTTTTACTATTACATTAAGTAATATTAATCTGATAATTTTGTAGGTACGTGGTGGAGATGCCAGAGTCATATCCTGTTTAACAGACCAAATAGGAACTTCTAGAATGACAGAAGCATGTGAAACAGCTTTGGTTCAAATACAATATTTCGTAGCTAGAGATTACAAATTAGATCCTCAATTGTATAAAGCATGTAAATATGATGCTGTTCGTTTATGTCATGCAGCAAATGCGTGGGCAAATGATGGAACACAAATGGACCCAGAAAGAGGTCCACTTGTATTACCGTGTTTATATCGACATGCCTATCAAAAAAATTTAACAGTAAGAATCTTATTTAATCCCTTATGTGATTAACCTATTTAAATATATTTATCTAGGTAATTTTATTTCTTTTTCTTTTTTAAGTTAAGAACTGACTGTTTAGAAGAAATAAGAAGAGTCATGAGACAGAGAGCAGTAAATGTTGATTTACAACCCGAAATCGAAGAAGCATGTATAAGCGACTTAGCATCATTCTGTTATGATAAAACTGCTAAAGGTGAAGAGATTCTATGTCTTCAAGATAATTTGGACAGGTATTGTATCATTGAATGCAATTTCTTAAAATCTTTCCATGTGCTTATATTGGTTATTAATAAAATTATATTATTTATATTACAGTTTAACTAAATCGTGCAAATTGGCGGTTGGAAATTTTACAGAAGTACAAGCAGAACGTATTGAATTAAATCCAATTATTTCGTCTGTGTGTCAACACATTATGGATCGTCATTGTGAGGTACGAACATTGTATATTATATATAATGTATATTATAAATTTTTAAGTATTAGTAAGTTGTATTAAATATTAAAGTATATCTAATTGGTATGAAATTAAATCAAAATTTTGTAGGAAGTGCTTAAATATGGTAAAGACGAAGGGGATGTAATGGAGTGTTTGATAGAACATAAAAATGAATTAGATTCTCGATCCGATTATAAATGTAAAGCTGCCGTAGAACACTTTCAATTAATATCATTGAAGAATTATCGATTTACGTACAAGTTTAAAGAAGCTTGTAAGACTTATGTTAAAAAATGGTGCCCCAAGTAATTAACTCATTCTTGATAATAATTGTTAACATATTTTATATATACACGTAAGACAATAATTAATATTAATATTATTATTATTATTATTATAGATCAAAAACAAAAGCAGAAGTTATCGAATGTCTTAGTTCGATTGTACAAGGAGACATAATGAAAAATATGCAACACCGTATACCAAAAGATTGTAGGCATCAATTGAAAGCACAATTATATCAACAACGAGAAAATATACAATTTGATCCTGCATTACATACATCCTGTGAAAAAGATATTAAAGAACTTTGTTTTAACGTGGAGGCAGGCAACTCGCAGGTACAAATTTAATTCTTCAAAATCTATTAAAAGATTTGTCAAGTATACACACGACAATATTTTAATAATTGAATTAAATGGAAATAATATTGTTTATATACAGGTATTAGAATGTTTAGCTTCGCAAAAAACAAAATTATCCGATTCGTGTCATAAGAAATTATTTAACGTAAGGAAACAAGAATTTCAAGACAGTTCAAGCGATTTTGCTTTGTTAAATGTTTGTCGTGGGATGTTGAGACAATTTTGTCATGATGTCAATCGTTCAGGAAGTCTTGACTGTTTGAAAAGATACAAAGATGATACTACATTTGACGATAAATGTAAAAATATCGTTATTCGAAGAATGATCGAACAAAATACCGATTATAGATTTAATACTGCATTACAAATTGCGTGTACGCATGATATCGATAGACACTGCAGCGGGGTAAAATATTAATTTGTATATTAAATTATTATTTTTTAAAAGGTATATTATTTAAGTGAATATAATTATATGTCTTGTTATTTTTTTGGTGTAAAATAGGTTTTAACACAGGAGCCAACTGATAAAGAACTTGAAGGAAAAGTTATAAAATGTTTAAAAATTAAATTCAGAGAATCTAAATTGGTGCCAAAATGTGAACAGCAAATGACCATAATACTTAGGGAAGCTGCTTTGAATTATCACTTGAATCCATTGTTAGCTACAATGTGTTCAAACGAGGTAATAACATTGTATTTATTTATTTTTTTAATATAATAAATAATAAATCACGAAGTAAAATAATATTATGTTTAGATCAAAAATATATGCCACAACGATAATGATCCTGGTACTGTCGAAGAGTGTTTGAAAATTGAATTCAATGCTGGAGAGAAACCAATGAGTGAGGAATGCAAATTAGAGATAGCAGATTTAATAGAACAGGCAAGAGCAGATATCAACGTTGATCCTATATTACAAAAAGCTTGCGCGGTTGACGTTAGCAAATATTGCAGTGACATTCCACAGGGAGCAGGAAGACGTAAGTCAGATATTAAATGATAAGAGAAATGTAGAAGAATTATGGCAGTGATAGTTGTAATAGAAACTTGAATTTTTTTTCAGATATCATGTGCCTGCAAAATGTTTTAAAAGACAATAATAATAAATCTTTAGAACCAGATTGTTATAAAATGTTGACAACAAGAATGGAAATGTTCAAAAATGCTGCTAAGGTATTATTATTATTATCATTATTATTATTATTATTATTATTATTATACTCTATATTATATAAATGTTCATTCCGAATAAATAAGTGCATTTAAATCCTACATAAAAATATAATATCTGGATATATTTAGATTAGAATGATAAATATCTCATTTTAATATAACTTGTATTGTTTATAGTTAATCGCTCCTGATAGTATAGAAGAATTATATTCATCTCTTAGCCGATCTCCTGCAAGAAGATATTTCATGATACTAGCAATTACAATTGTTGGAATTATCTTTATCATTGGTATGTTCTGTGGAGGGGTAACAAGAAGAACAATGCTTATGAAAAATAAGTGATATATTCGAATTGGGCTTATCCGTCCACCCCAAAAAAAAAAGAAAAGGAAACATTTTCGTGTAATTATAAGTTAAATTCAGAAATAAGAAAATATCGTGGTATTTAAATTTCTGAGCTGTGATCATTTCGTCACGCATTTTTTCTATTATTAACTTATTGAAAAAAAATTGTCAAAAGTTATCACGTTAATCTATATATTAATCTTTTACAGTTTTTTTTTTTTTTTATATTATTTGTATAAATATAAATAAATATTTATGATCTTGTGCGATGTATATAAACACACACACATATATATACAATTGTAAAATTGATTTTTATTATGTCTCAAAGAAAAAAAAAATGACGGAAAAGAAAAATACTATCATATGTATAAAAGAAAGTTATAAGATGTCAATGTTACAACGTGTTTAAAAGAACATTTAAGTATATATATATATTAAGGTTTAATGATTACCGGAAATATTATTAAATAAATTCTTAGATGAAATTTATTTCTTATGTCGGTTTTTCTACATATTTGTAAGATATATATACAATTTATTTTAATTATTGTGTATATATATACACAAAAATTCATGAAAATAAGGAATAAAAAAATGTTTATCTCTTATTTCAAATCAAACAAATTCTTATTCCTGGAAATAACTTATATTTGTCTTCCATTTTGCCAAATTGACAATGTATTTTATTTAAATGTCATAAACATTTCCTATGTAACATTTTTATTAACTCAAATAATAAATACATGTAAATTATATGAATTTTAATTTTGGAATGAAAATAGGAACAAAAATTCATTATTGTTAAAATGATTTTGTATAAAACCTATCTCGAAACATATATTTTAAATTATGTTACACGAATATAAAAATTATCCTTTTAATAATCCTAAAAAAATAAAATTTAATATTAAGAATGTAATAAAAATTAGTTCTTATAATTTTAGATAATACAAATACATTGCCATTGCGTAACTACTTGAATCAAAGACTTTATTGAACGCGTAGTCTACGATAAAATTTCAAAATACTGTTTAAAAGTATCGGAGTTGTACCGAAGGTCACAATCTCACGCATAAAGGGATATATATACATGAATAATAATGGTCGCGGTGGTGTGGTTTTACGATTCTAATTCCAGTGAGAGCTCTCGATCTTCGAGTTTGCACGGTAGAATCGTATGATCAAGGTTATTGTTTGAGTTACGCGCCGCGTGGCGGCATTGCGGTCAGTAACGTAAAAGCGAAGCCAAAGGAGCGCAACTCTGTTAACGAGAGAGAGAGACAGAGAGAGAAAGAGAAAAAGAGATGGATAAATTGTGAGGGCGGTGTGCAGAAGAGTAAAGAGGGACGATGAAAGCGGTGATACGATAGGAAACGGTGAATACGCGAGTTTTGGTGGATACATTGAACGTTGCGA
>JACGTP010001323.1:0-11181 GCA_023678845.1 Mischocyttarus mexicanus
AATCAACGTATTTTACGTTTTATCGGATCTTATTTTCATTCCTTACCCTAACTTAATTCATCTTTTAATAAATTCCTATATTATCCTTAATTAGAGTATGATTTATTTTATATCATAAATAGGTCAATTTTAATTGTTTCACAAAATTAACAAATTTTCGCAACAAATTAATGCTACCGTGTATATAAATACATATATGTATAGAAATGTAGTGTAGGGGTAGAATATTTGTGCATGCGTTAGGCGATATTACGCGATAGTGTGTGGGCGTCGAAGGTACATTCCGCTCGCGTTATCGCAGCGAGCAATGTGCACCAAGCGTAAAACCAGGTAGTGAAGAGTTTTCAAGTGGCAGCTGCCATCCAAATGCACCGCCGCGTTTATGACGCAAACGCAGCCGAGTTGCTGCCGACCGATAGAAATTCGTTTCGTTAGACAATCAGGAAACTTTTCATCAATATGAATAATAACAACCACTACCACTATCACCCATCGATCATTTTATCTTATAACTTTCTTTCTTATTTTCTTTATACTTTTGTCATTTATTTTTATCTATTAAATATATAAATAATACTATTACACATATAATTTTTACCCTATATCTATTTCTATATTTCTATAGTTTTATTCATTCAAGGGGAACCGGTTTGTTTGATCATTTTCTTAACTATCTTCATTATTTATATGCACATGTGTGTTTCTATGACAAAATATGCTACAGATGGTTAGTGTTCTAGGGTAAAGGATCTATTATTGGTTTAGAGAAGGATCATTATGACTATTTCTCACATCGGTAACTACAAGAAAGTAACAAAGTAAAGTCATTTATGTCCGAATGAATGATCTTATATATATATATATATATATATATACTTTCAACTCGTTTAATTAAAATTCTCAACGTATAATCGCAGTTCATTCTTACTAACGTCGTAACACGTTCGAGTTATGCTTCACGTTGAATGGCGTCTGTGCAATAGTAAGGATACTTTACAGAGCCGTGAGGATGATTATCATGTCGCTAGTATCCTCATACATCTCTTTTGTTCTTAACCTTAGTGTTATCGGAGCTTTAATTAAATCGAGCCCGACATTAGCTTCCTACTCTTTACTCTCTTTTCCTTTCGTTAAATGTTTTCTTTTGTATTTTATTTGCTATTTTAATTTTACACAGGTAAAGAAATAGATTCGAATAAAAAACATAAATAATGAAACAGACAATTTACATTTTCTTCCGTTTCTATTTAGAAAATTATAAATAAAATCATTTTGATATCTCTAACTCTATTCTTTTTGTTTTTTCTCGACGTGCAATTACGATCTAAAGGTAGTTTTAGTAATTTTAACAGACTACAAATTTCTCTAATAATTTTCCATATTTTGTTGTATTTATTTAATAAAAATGATACAGGGATGAGAGAGAATGGGGTGACGAAGGGTAAATATGATGTCTACGACGTCATTCAATAAATTGTTCTTATTCGAAATAAAAAAATATTCTAATGAAGTTTTCTCACCGATGAACTTTTCAATCTTCTTCGTCTCTTCTTCTTCTTCTTCTTCTTTTCCTTCTTCTTTCTCCTCGCATAAGTTGAAAAACGATTGTAACGAAGGATTCTAGGCACCCAGCACGACATTCAGCGAGAGTACGAAATCTTTACGACGGATACTTTAGAGCGAACGACCGAAGGGTGGTTGCAATGAAAAGAGAAAGACAAGAAGTATACAGAAAGAAATAGAAGAGGGAAAAGAAACTGCAGAAAAAGAGAGAGAGAGAGAAAGAGAGGGAAGACGAAGAAGCAAGGAGTACGGAATCAGGGCTTCGTAAAACGACGTAAGCGAGCGTCGGAATGGCTCGTAATGCTTGACGAAGGCATAACCTTAAAAACAAGGGTTGAGGGGGTGGTAGCGCTGGAGGTGGAGGTGGAAGTAGGGAAGGAGTCGACGTGAAGAAGTTGAAGAAGAAAAAAAAGTAGAAGAAGAAGAAGAAGAAGTAAGAGGAAAATGGGGTGGGGGTGGGTTGTAGGGGGATTGAGGGGTATCCCTGCTCCACCGACTCAACGTTACCTACGCAGTTTGCTTGCAGGGGGTGAGAGATCAGGAGACGAGGCAAATGCAAGGCATGGCAAGGCAAGGCAAGGCAAGGAGGCCTGTTCGTAAATGAAACGATGTCGTTGACGACATTTGGAACAGATAATGGCGCGAATGTGCCGCGGGGGTGAACGAACCGAGGGTTGGACTGGGTTCAGTTGGTTGGGTTGGCTTGGGTTGGGTTGGTATCACATCAGCTATCGATCTTATAACGCTGTGTGTTCCCCGTTGTCTCTTCGTTCAGCTTCTCTCCCTCTCTCTATATCTATCTCTTTCTCTCTTTCCTTCCTCTCCCTATTCGCACGCACGACTATCATATCTCTCTCTCTCTCTCTTCGACTTCCTATCTCTGTTTTGCTCTTCCTTCCGTATCATCATCTTCTTCATCTTTCATAATCTTCTTCCTCTCTCGAATGTTACTCTTTTTACCGTTTTTTTCCTTTGCTTTTTTTTTTTTCTTCTTACTACTACTATCGGCACAACTATCTCTCTCTCTCTCTCTCTCTTTCTCTTTCTCTTTTAGACTACGTTAGGTCGGCCTCGTCATCGTCATCGTCATCGTCGTCATCGCCATCGTCGTCATCGTCATCGTCGTCGTTATCATCGTCTCCTCCGTCGGCATCAACCCCTTCGCTACTCTTTCTATTTACCTACACGGAGCTCACCCCATGCGTACGGGGATGCATGCATGCATGCGTGCGTGGATGCGTGCATACGCGTGTTACGCGCCCACGTACCCGGAGACGTTAATTTTCCGGGAAATTATTTCGCCGAGAAAAGCCGACGTTAGTACAGGAGGGGTCTCTTCTTCCACTGTGCCTCTAGTGGTGGTGCCTCTGTTGTTGCTGCTGCTGCTTCTGCTGCTGCTGCTGCTGGTGGTGGTTGTGATGATGGTGATGGTGGTGGTGGTACTGCTACGAGGAGGAATGGACTGAGTGAGAAAGAGATATAAAGGGACGTAGAGGGACGTTAGAGGTATGCTTCTGTCGTTGAAAGAGAAAAAAGTAGGATGACGGTGACGAGGATGGCGATACGATAGCATGGAGACTATATTTCTGTCTCTCTCTCTCTCTCTCTCTCTCTCTCTCTCTCTTTCTCTTTCTCTCTCTTTTACCTTCCGGGCTATGACCCATATGCGCTTCTTACACATACACGCATACTTCGCCCTCCTCCTCCTCATTCTCATCCTCATCCTCATCCTCCTACCATTCTCTTCTACTCTTCGTATCCACCCGCCCACCACACTCCCCCACTTCCCGACCGACCACCCACACCCAACTACCCGATGATTTTATTATTTGCCAGGATTTTGTCGGCACAGCCTTGAGTAGATTATAACTCTTTATGTTTAATACCCTTTTAAAGCTCAACTAAATTCAATCGAGTCGATACTTTTCCGATATACCACCCCCTACTCAGCGCCTCGTACCTAATCTTATTTATTTTCCGAGATGGTACGACGTGAAAAAAAATATCATTACTTGTTTAGAGGTGTTTCGTGGTTTGGAACTTTTTTTTTTCTTTCTTTCTTAAAGATTTTACAAGCATTTACTGTCCTGATATTTATTAATCTCTCATTAGTTGTTGTAAAAAAAAAAAGGATAAAAAAACAGCATTTGAACAAACTAGAAAACAAAAGGATGAAAAAAAAAATGTAAATTTGACCGCGAGATAAAATTAGAAAAATAATTATAAAAAGAGAGAGAGGGAGAGAGAGAGGGGAAGCGTAAAAGGATTAATTTCCATATATAAGAGATTTTAGTTTTGATAAAGAAATGTTTGAAATTAAACGATGATTAAACATCGATAAATTTAAACATTGAATATTAATGTTATCGTTCGTTACGTTCTCTACAAACTATTGCGTAGTAGATCCAACAAAAAAAAAAACCAACTAAAAGTTTAGTAAAGAAAAAACAAAAGTTACATAAATCGATCCCCATCCATCCATCCATCCATCCATCCCTTCTTTAATTATAATCCTAATTTAGTTTCGCGTACAAAAATTGAATCTCGTATTTAAAAAAAGGAGAGAAAAAAAATACCAACGTCAACCTCATTTACAAAATGAATATGTATATATATATATACATACGAATGTCCCAGATATTGCGAGGCGTTTAATTTTCGCACACAGTATCTTCTCTTCGGGATGCCGTCAATCGATCGTTGTGTTGAAGGAGAAGAAGAAACGGGAAACATGGAGATGGTCGTTGCGAAAATGTTTCGAACGAGTTGAAACAGGGATCTCTTAATCCAGAAGGGATGAAAAGGAGAGTGTTAGCGTGAGAAAGAGAGAGAGAGAGAGAAAACAAACGAGTGAGGGTTTGAGCGACGTTTGAAACCGGAAGACGGTTTCTCAGTCGGACAGAAGGAAGCGGAGGAGAGAGAGGAAGGGAGAAGGGTAAGTGGAGGGTGAGATAGAAGGGTGAGAGAGAAGGGTAGTGTTGGTATTCGTAGACTCTCTCTCTCTCTTTCTCTCTCTCTCTCTGAACGTACGCATGTACGTTGCTGTAGAGACGTGCCGATCAGAGCTGTCAGGTTATTGTCTCGGCTTTTAATGGAACATCATGAGGCGCGAAATACAGAGCTGAACTGAATTAAATGTCGGTGCGGTTTGCATTGAGGTCCTAGCCGCCATCGTCGTCGTCGTCGTCGTCGTAGTCGTAGTCGTAGTCGTAGTCGTAGTCGTAATCGTAGTCGTAGTCGTAGTCGTCGTCGAGGCCGATGCATAATAATGGAGGTAGGCCGCTGAGTAGGTGGTACTTCAATTCTCTCTCAAAACGAACGAAAGAGAGAAACGAATGAATACGACGAGGATGTTAAAGCTAATAGAGAAAGAGTGAAAAAAGAGAATGAGAGAAATCAAGAGAGATATATATATATTATATAATTACAGAATTACGCTTGATCGACGTTCGGTTTCCGTATTTGTGTTACCAAAATTCTAAAACCTGGTTAGATCGACAATTTAAAAAAAATAATCCTTAATAAAATTCAGGCAATTGCGAGGTTGTGTTGTTGTTGTTGTTGTTGTCGTTGCGGTATTTATTATATAACTTTGCGATGATAAAAAGTTTATTAAAAACACTAAAAAAAAAAGAGAGAGAATTGAGAATTACGCGTGCGATAAAAGTTGATGAAAAATTATTTACAATGCGGGTTTTTGTAAAAAAAAAAAAAGCAATTACGTTCGTCATTTTTGTAAGGGTGAATATAGTTGGGTGTGGAGAGGACGGGGGTTAGAAACATTTTAAAACATATGAGGTGTATTTTGTAACCGTGTACACAATTTATTTGTCAAGTGATTGGATAATTAAAGAATCATTTTAAACGTATATCGAAGAAGGAGAACTGGGGTATGAGGAAGGAGAGAGAGGAGTAGGTGGAGTAGTAGAAAATCTAGAAGAGGGAAGAAGAATCCATTTATATTTTGGCATTTTGATCGAAATAATAATAACAGAGAAAAAAGAAATATAGTAAACGATGTTGGTCGAGATACCTACATGCATATCGGTAGGTCGAATTGAAAAATCAGAGCTTTTACGATAGTTGAAGAGTGAGTTAGTGAATATGTGAGAGAGAAATAAAAAGAAGATATTGAGAGATAGAGAGAAACGTATCTATTTAGATAGAAGGATAGATAGATAGATAGATAGATAGATAGTTCGTGTATCGGAGGCGAGAGCGGTATTAATTAGCCATATCCGATATCCATTTTATTTCGTTGGCGATGAGTTCGGCGATCGTTGCGCACATGTCTCAAAATAAACGGTTGTCAATCAAGCGGTCGAGGGAGATGTTATCACGCGTGGGTGGAGCACGAAGTGACCGTGTGGCTGAGTGAACGAGCAAGAGGGAGAGGGATGGGTGGATGGATGGATGGATGGATAGAGATAGAGATAGATACAATGATAGAGAGAAAGAGAGAGAGAGAGAGAGAGAAGAAAGAAGATAGGAAAGGTGGGTGGGTAGAAGGGTTGGGAGAATTCCGAGGGAAATACCGTCGACGCGTGACGAACGATCGTATCTCGTCGCGGATTACGCGCACCATCCGGAACCCCAGAGTTTCGATAAAACTATATTGATTCGTTATCGGTATTCGGTTCTTTTCGCAGCTCTACCGATCCTTTTAGTTATTACCCCGAAAAAACGATTAGTTTATTGACTCGATATTTTCATCGATTTACACACACATATATATATATATTATATATATTTATATGTACGTGTATATATAGGAGCTTTTATACGAGAGATCGTTTTCCCGATGAGATTATTCTCAAGCGGTGCTTTATGACTTTACGCTACTACCCCTGATGGCAAATTTAAATTTAAGAGGATACCCACCCACACGTGTAGCATTAATTGTTTTTCTTCTTCTTCAAGGTAAAAAATTCTCTCATCGATACCATTGAAGCAAAAAAAAAGCTAACTAAATAATCATATTAATATTAATAATAATTGTTAATATAATTTTATCATCAGCGAAATTACATTGTAGGATATTCGAGAATCCTGTTGTTGATGGGAAGAGGAGGGATGAATGGCTTTAGTCAATTTTGACCCTTATTTTTATTCATAGAATAAAGCGAATCCTGATTATTCCCTCGTCAATTCAAAGATTAATTTTTGCATTTTTTTGGGGAGTGATGGGGTGGAGGTTATATCTGTTACAATCGTTGTGTTTTAATTGAACGAGATTGATCGATAATGGTCCTTTATAACTTGTTATCATCCTTACCGATTATTGAAGAAGATTTATCGCGAATCAATGCCACCGATGTCTACCATAAAAAGGATACCAACACGTACACGTACGATTACTTTTCTCCTAGAGACCACCATGAAGAAAAATAAAAGAAAGAGAGAAAGAGAGAGACAAATACATATAAATATAAATAAAAGAATGAATCTACCAAGAGGAAAAATACAATTTTTTGTTTTTTTATTATTTTTTTTGGAATCAACCACTCTCACGAGACACATCTTGGTCGTAGAAACGTGGCCACCGGAAGTTGTCGTTTCCTAGTCAAGAAAAACTGAGACAGACAACACAAGCATGACGATAAAAAAGATAAAGAAAATGACTAGAAGCAGGAGGAGGTGGAAGAGGAGGAGAGAGGACTAGAAATACGATAGAAAAACGATAGAAAGACGATAGAAAGACGAACGAAGCTAAAGCCTATGCCGCTTTTAAATATAGTCGGCTGGCCGGTTATACTTGTGTCCGTGTACGTGTATGTGTATGTGTATGTGTGTGTTCGTCCACGTGGAGTAAGCATATATGCGTACACATTGCTACGTTATCAAAGGATTGGAAGGCAGGCGAAGCGCCTCTGCATGAAATTTTGCGTGCATTATAAATGAACGCAGCCTTGCAGGTGGGGACACGAAGATGGAGGAAAAGGAGAAGGAATATAAAATCAGAAAGAGAGAGAGTGAGTGAGTGAGTGAGAGGGAAACAGAGGGAGAGATGGGAAAGGGCTGCGTACGAAGGAGCAAGTGTGCGTGTTTAAGAGAGAAAGCGAGAGAGAGAGAGAGAGAGAGAGAGAGAGAGAGAGAGCAAAGTCAGAGCAACGTTGTTGGGTTAGGTTGGGCCTGGAAGCGTTGGTTGGTCGGACGTGGCTCTAACCTACCGTAACGCTATAAAAATAACGGGCGACTTCTGTCCCCCTTCTTCTTCTTCTTCTTCTTCTTCTCCTTCGTCTTCTTTAGTCTTCTTTCGTCTTCTTCTTTTCTCTCTTACATCGTCGTCGATCATCTCGTCTTCCTCTCTCACGTCTATGTTCCACTCTCTCACTCTTTTTACCTATCTTCCTTGCACCAACATCCTACTACCACTGCTCCTGCTGCTGCTGCTGGCTCCTGCTGCTGCTGCTACTCCTGCTGCTGTTGTTTTTTTTCTCTTCAATGCATAGTACTTACAGAAGAAGAGAAACGAAGAGAGAAAGAGAAAGAGAGAGAGATAGCATGTGCGTGCAGAGCATGTGTTACGCGAAAAGGGGGGCCCCGTTCGTACATTGCCGAGTGTGTTTGCTTCGACACAAAAATACCTTGGCACGATCTTCCTTCTCGTAGGGCCCCCTTAAAGAACTCTACCTTGGTTACCTACTATTCACCATCTTTGATCTTCATCGACAATACTATTTCTATTGTGATTACTAGTTTTAGTTCTAGTACATTTTTATTTCAAATTCTTTTACTCGATTTATGGATTTTGATAGGATAGCTAAAATTATGTAAGATTTATTTAGATTTGAATGGTAACCGGGTACGTCGGGTGGCCGATATAAACATTTATTTTTATACTTTTATTGACCTTTTTATACGTAGGCGTAGAATGTAAAGATATATATTGAAATATAAATTCAAAAGGGAAAAAAAAGGATACGAGTGCGGTAAAGCTTTCGTCACGAATGCTTCAAGACGCACCAATTAAAAAACTCGACTTAGGCCTGACTTTAGATGACGTTATTAGGAGGAGGAGCCTCCTCTTTAGACTTGGAACCCTATTGGTCGACACGTTTTGAAGGTGGAGACCTGGGCAAAAGCCCACTGTACTTTCGAGGAATAGGTATCAAACATAGGGAGAGTTATGTGTATTTCAAAGAATTTATTTCCCGATCCTTTTTCCCTTCGTCATTTTTTCAAAGACTTTCATTATCGTTGTTACATTACTCTGAGGGTGATATGATAGAAGAAATTTCATGATGTCTTTTTGATTTTTTTTTTTTAACGTTTTTGAGAGCGTGTACAAAAATTTAGTTACTTTCTTTTTCTAGACTTAATAACAATTAGAAATACGATTGGAATTTTATTAAAAGGTATCCTTCCCCTGTTTGAAGCCAAAATTTCTTTTGGTTTGGAATGAACTAACTTTTTCGATGTGTGGATCGATGAATAATATTTTAATGGAGAGAGAAAATGCAACGCGCAACCGGTAACGTTTAGGAGTGTAAGAATAAGAGAGGCATCGCGTCGGGAAAGATAGTTCGAGCCACGCCTTCTCTCGTTTTCGAGGCATCATGCGAATTTCAATGAAACTCGTACGTAAGTAAGTCTGCGATCCTGCGAGCACGTTACTCCCTTCGTCTTTGGAAGATTGGCCTTCGCGGAATACCGCGGAGTAACTTGGGCCCATCGTGTGCTTCTTCTTCTTCTTCTTTTTTCTTATTCCTTACGTCCTCCTTTCCCCTTAGCGTTTCCTGTCGGCTCTTCTCTTCGCCTCTCGGACTCAATACCAACCAGCATTGTACGCCAACGACGAAGACGACGACGACGACGACAACGACGATGAGAGCCTGTCTTGCTCCTTTCTCTTCTCTCTTTTTTCTCTCTTTCTCTCTGTTGCTTTCTCCATTATGCTAGAAGCTGTAGACAAGGAGAGAAGTCAGTGGAACAGGTGCCAACCGGTTCGAGAAAGTTTCGACCAATAAGCTACGTTAGACCCTTACCGTACCGAGTATACTTCCGAAGACAGGTGCCACGACCCTGTGCGTTATGTCCTTTTACATGCTTTTTAAACATTAACTCTTTTCATTCTGTTCCGTTCCGTTCCATTCCGTCCCATCCAGTCATTATTAATCCGATTAGTTTCATTTTACTCTTCAGAACGAATTCTTCTATTTATTTCTTTTTTTTCTTTTCTCATTTCGTATCCACCATCTCCGATAGAAGTTTATTGAGTATATTATCATTACCTATTAGCTTATTTCTAAATCAACCTTAATAGTTTAATAGATTTCTTAGAAAGTAATGAATTTATAGTCGGATATTTACACAAGTGTACATCCAACATCTTGAATTAATTCATACAACGTTTCTCATCTTCACCTGTTCGTCACGTAGCAAAGGAAAGAAAATAAAATAGAAAAGCTACCATCTATCATAACATCTCGAATAGATTAACGTAGACTAGACACCTCAAACTCGAAGCACAAAGCTAGACACGATCTCCGTGTCCACTAGACCTGACCTTATTCCCACCTCCTCCTCTTCCTCTTCCTTCTCCTCTTCCTCCTCCTCATTCTCCTCCTTATCCATCGGGTCAGCTCCTTCATCGTCGTCAGTGTCGTCGGCAACGATGACATCGAGAGCTCGTCTAGCCATGAACAGCAGCTTTGCACCACACGTGGTTCGTTCGTCTTCTTGCAAAAGGCAAGAAAGTTAAAAAGAAAGAGAGAAAAAATAACAGAGGGAAAGAGAGAAGTGTAGAGAGAAAGAGAGAGAGACAGGAAGGGGAGTAAAAAAAGAGAGAGAGAGAGAGAGAGAGAGAAGGGGGACAGAAAGAAAGAGATAGACGGAGCGAGGAGTGGCAGGGTCGGTTGGCAGGGTTGGTTGGCAGGGCTGGTTGGCAGAATGGCTCGCAGGCAGTGTGTGTAGTACGGTAAGGCACGGAACGAAGCAGTGCTGAGCGGAAGGAAGAGCGGCAAGGGGGGGCTCGTACACGCCCCCTATGCGTCTGGGGGATTGGGGGTGGTTGCAGAGCGGTAGCGGTAACGGTAGCGGCGGCCTAAAGGGTAGCTATACGCACTGCGAGTTACGTTGGGGTAGGCCTATGCTTGGCCTGCGTGGGCGTGGGTGGCTCCACCCCGTCGAGGATCATCCTTCTGGGGGGATGAAAGAAAGCGAGCTAGCTAGCTAGCTAGCTAGCAAACGAACGAACGAACGAACGAACGAACGAACGAACGACCGACCGACCGACCGAGCACTCGTCCGACCGAGAGAGACGAAACGACCAGGTATGCCAGAAGAAAAGAGAAAAAAACTCTGACAGAGAGAGACAAAGATAGAAAGAACAGTTTTACTCTCTCTCTCTCTTTGACTCTTTCTGGCATGCCATGCGGAGGCAGCGCCGATCGAGGCGACTCTATGAGAGTCTCCCAACGTCTGCATCAACTCGTGTTGGTATATACTTACACACACACACACATATATATCCTCGTACATATATTCTCTCGCATTCTCTCTCGTACGCACTTACCCATGGCGGCCGACTATGCCGGGCCTTCCACCCTCGTTTCCGGATTTTTCCTTCGGCCGAGTCATCAACCCTCGCGAACGACCTGCGGTCATCCACCTGGT
>JACGTP010001324.1:0-11167 GCA_023678845.1 Mischocyttarus mexicanus
AAGTAATATTTGTTATTTCAAAATTGAAATTAAATGATATTTGCAATTGAGTAATTATGAAAGTGGTTTAAGTCCATTTGCAGCCTGGAAATATATATTTTTTTAGTTAAATTTGCCTAAAAGAAGACCACTTTCAAAATAAACGGTCCATATAATACCTTCGTTTAAAAATGATCTATCTGATTAATTACTTCCAATCATCAAATTATTACGTCAAATTAGCCTTTTTTCTATTTGGAAAAATAGTTGTAATAGTTGTATTATTTTATATATGAAAAACTATGTAACACGTGTTTTAAGAGTTTTATATTTGTTTGAATAAATAAATTATTAGATTATATAAAAGACACTTATTTTTTCATATATTAAATGCTAATCAAGTTCTCGTTTTTTTTCTTTTAGTGATATAATACTCAAAAAGATATTAACATTTGATCTCCACCCATGAACGTATCCAGCAACCAATCAATAACTACATGAATATGTGTACTCCCTTTGGTTCCTAAATAAATTGAAATCGGATTAAAGGATTGACGATTTATAGCTTTTTGTTAATATCCAATTTTCTATAAAATTTTGAACAAACTTCTATCGACACAATCTATACAAAATTTATATTTAATTGTTAAATTATTATATTTCTCTCTGCAAAAAGAAACCTTTTTTTAAATTGCATCTGTGTTTTGTGTGATTTTGATATTCCACATATACAAATATTCTTTTGTTTCTAAATAAATTGAAATTGAATTGAAAGATTAGTATTAATATCTTATTTATGTTTCTTCAATTGAATCTATATTATTTCATTTCTATTTAAAATGGTCTGTTAGATTGTACAATTATAATATTTCCCTCTCCTTTAACTAAAAGACAAAAAAGATATTTTGTTTCTTCTGTTTATTCTGTTCCATCATAACTCTACAGATAGATTTTAGTCAGCTACCAACAGTGATATTTTAGTCTCGTTAAAAGAACTCGTGAGTGTCTTTCTTGTTAAATTGATCAAAGCAATGATGTAACGTGTCAAAGGCTGCCGAAGACGAACTCAATGAACAACAATTCTGATCAAGAATAAAGAAGAGACAAAATTTTCAATGCGAATTAATCAAATCTTTCCTAAGAAATTCATGCGTTTCGATGAACGTTCATCTACTTCTGCTTTTCGTAATTTATAATTAATACTGAAAAGAGAAAAAGAAGAAGAAAAATAAGAGAAAGAGAAAGAGAGAGAGAGACAGAGAGAGAGATTAGGAATTCATATTCTGAGAACCCCATACATGTACACACATACTTAAATACTTATGTACTCCCATATACATGTATTATATACTTGAAATACTTGCTGACATGAGTCACTTCTCAGAAGCCTTGCCGTATCACCAAAGATGTGAATTTAAATGGAAATGGAATGATCAGTGCTCTCTTCGATATAGGAATTCGGAGGAGCAACGAACGAACGTTCTTTCTTTCTCTTTTCCTTCTCCTCCTCTTTCTCTTCTTCCTCTTTTCCTACCAATGAGATTCTCTTTCTCTTTTTCTTGGCTCTACACGTCCTCCAGTCGCATAACTTTAGCCGAAAATAATTTTACTCTAAGACTACGGAAAAAACTTTCAATTTTTAACTTATAGTATGTCGTCCAATTTTTCCAAAGATTTTTTAAGTTTACCTTTACGTTAACAATGTATATATATATATATATATATACATTACTATATACATTACTATATACATTATATATATATACATTATTATACAATTACATATATACATTATATAATTAATATAATTATACAATTACATATATACATTACATAATTAATATTATATATTATATATATATAATTAATATTATATATTATATATATATAATTAATATAATTAATATAATTAATATTATATATTATATATATAATTAATATAATTAATATATATAATTAATATATATAATATTATATATATATATATATATATTGTGAACGTAAGTATATAATGTAATTAGGCTTACCAAAAATTTCAGATACATCAAACAATTATTTTGTAAAAATTTGTAATCGAATATAATCCACATACATGTACATATGCTTATTAATTATCTAAATATAAAGAACTAAAAATAAAAATCAATCATTAGAAATGAAAAACAGCTGTTCAAAAGTAGGTCACTGGTAAGAAAAATTGGCCAACGATACAAAAGTAGGTCAGTTATATAAAAACATAATAATAATCCTATACGTACTGAATGTATTGGCGAAGATATAGGTCCAAGTCAAACGAGCTCAACGTTGGTACTGTTTCTATCTCTCGATGAATTCTAGGAAATTCGTTAAATATGAAATACACATAGAAAAACATTCATTAACTACCGGCTTAGTTGAACGTTTAATCTTTTGTTTACGTTCGTCTCTCTCCGTCAATCTTCGGCCGGTGTCGACAACTAAACGTTGTCAATTCGTCGTTAGATTTGTAATTGACCTTCGTGTATGTTCGGTAAATGTCGTATGTATTCGTAACTAATTTTTATAATAATCGATAGTCTTCTTCGAGCGTCGGAAGGTGAAACAATAATATTAAGAATATGACATTTATTTCGCGTTGCGTATACGTGTGTGCATGTTTTCTTCCTATGCAAGTGAGGTACATATGTGATCGAGAATACATAGTACTAAAAAGTGATATATACATATATGGATACCTGCACTTATAAGAACAAAGTACATCTAAACGTAAGCTGACCATAATTTTGAACCTTTTTAACATTTGATCTCGATTTGGTAGGGTTTAGTGTTAAACATTTGATATGAATAATTTTCAATATAAAAAAATTCTAATAGGTAATCGTAACGTTGTAGAATTTTTTCAACGGTACATTGTATGATACGCGTTCATAATTCACACGAATAACTTTCGTTGCATCCGTAGAACTGAAAAGGATTTTAAAATATGATCAAGTGTCGGAATTAATTCACAATGATGCATCTTTGATTCGATTACATCTCAGCTAGTTACAGCTCTATTCTTTTGATTTATTTTTCAAACACTGAAGTATTTTTTGTTCTTTTCTAATATACAATCGCGTCTCGACTTTTTAAATGTAAATAAATTTGTTTCTATTAAAAATATAGTTCCTTGTTTTATATCAGACATCTATTCTTTTCTCTGTTTTACCCAGATTTTATATATATATATAAAATTATTATAATATATATAAAATTATTATAATATATATAAAATTATATATATATTATTATATTATTATTACATTATTTATATTATTATATTATTTATATTATTATATTTATTTTATATTATTATATTTATTTATATTATTATTATTTATATTATTTATATTATTTATATTATTTATATTATTATATTATTTATATTATTATATTATTTATATTATTTATATTATTATATAATATTATTTATATTATTATATTATTATATTATTATATATTATTATATTATTATATATATTATTATAATATATATATAAAATTATAAATTTATTAAATTATGTATATATATAATTATAAATTTATTAAATTATTTATATATATAATTATGTATTATATTATAATTATGTATATATACATGTACATAATTACATATACGATAAAAATAAACACAAAGAAAATGCAAAATCTATTGTAGGTAATTATGAGAAAGTTATACACGTGATAGAATCTTTGCTGCCACCTACCAATCACCCAACACAATAATATTCGATAACTTGATAAAAATATACATAGTCTAAAATAATATTAATAATTGCAATTTAAACTTAAAATAAAAAGAAGCCTTTTTAATACCTTTTAATAGAAAGGAATGTGTCATTCGAGACAAATCGATTATAGATCGTGACCTCGTTCGATCGATGCTCTTCGCGCGCACGCGCACGCGCACGCGCATACACACACACACACACACACACACAAAACTGACATATATATTCTTATACACATAAACACACTGTGTTTATAAATCCTATTTCATAGAATTTAAAGCCACGTAAGAGGTTATTCTTTCTAATCATTTTAATAAGTCAACTTAACATTTAAAACGTTTAATCTAAATGGTAAGGAAGACGTTTTTAATGAATTATTTCTTACGTGACTCGTATATCTCTTGGACTTGCCTGAGATGACAGTACCGGCGGCCATATTTTCATCAAATATTTTCGAACCTTCTTTGCACAATTTCTTCTTTGCACAATTTAATGACAATGTTACATGATTTGCGAGATAAAATTCAAATATTTCAAATATTTCTCGATTTATAATTAAAGAATATAAATAATCATTTAAAAATTGTGTTTCGTTATATAAGTGAGGAAAAACCCGCGATTTTCGAATCGCACGTGTGACAAATGAAAATGGCGCGTATTAGCATTATGACGTACTTGTTATCCTAATATTTCAAAATTATCGTTGAAGGATTATTTCAATTGGAAGAATGAAATAAAATGTGTTAGATCATAGTAAATCAATGTTTGAAATATAAGACAATGATGATGAAAAATAATATCGTGCTTACCAATGACAACATCGGTCCCCCTTCTCCTTTTTCTTCCTCTTCTTCTTCTTCTTCTTCTTCTTATGGTATTTGAAAAGTATTAATATGCAAATAACTTCGATCGTGTTTCACAATGATAGCACAATATTCCTCGATGACACAATACAATCATTCAAACATGATAGATAACGTAAAGAATATTCACTAATTCTTTGTCTTACGGTTAAACGGTTGTATATTTAAAAGACTTAATATTGTCATACTTCAAGGTCGTTAAAAAAACATACGAGAAATGCAAAATATCGCGACACCTGTTGCACTGACACGCGCACACACCAAAAAATGTAGATGGACTGTGTAGTATTCATTTACAGTGTTCTTAATACGACATCTATGCCGTTTGATGCGCCATCTTTCAACCTTATGTGTACTATTTCTTTGTATAGTGGAACCCTTGAATTTAATTTCAATATTATATGCATTATTGTAATATAAATTATATTACAATATTATAATTATATTATATTAATATATTAATTATATTACATTAATATATTAATTATATTACAATAATATAATATTATATTACATTAATACATTAATTATATTACAATAATATAATTATATTACAATAATATAATTATACTACATTAATATATTACAATAATATAATATAATATTACATTAATATATTAATTATATTACAATAATATAATTAATAAATATTTCAAAATAGTACTGAAATATTATTAAGAGAATATTATAAAAACAAACAAAATGACTGGATTAATTAATAAAATGAATATACTTGTTCTTAAATCATTTATTAGGAGGACATAAGCAAACCCATGTTTGAGAAGGCTTGTGCAACGCTTTTTGCGAATCTTTATAAGGTATATGCCAATGCCCATTTTGAACTTGTGCAAAAGGATTATGCAATACAGGTTCTAACAATGCAATCCTATCAGATGTGTCTTCACGTAAGAAAGTATACTGATGACTAAATTGCCACCGTATAAAGCTTTTGTGTAGATTTAATTTTTTGAATTCATGATAATATTGTCTCATTTGATCATCGGAAACAAATTTGGCATTATTTCCACTAGCTAATGTTGCATACAAGATAAAAGGATCGTCCTTCGTACTAGAAAAAATATATCATTTAAAATAATTGATTTACAGTTTGATTAGATCTTTAAGTTATTTCTTAGTAATATAAATATAACTTACGTATCTTTAAGAAAATAAACGTATAGATTATCATGATTAAACAACCATTTGCTTTTTTTATAATTATGTTTTCGTGTAATGAACAAAATTTTGTTACCCTCATTAACAAATTTCTTTATTACAACACCCAGCTAAATATAGACAAAAGAATTTATTATTATTATTATTATTATTGTTATTATTGTTATTATATATATATTTTCTCATATTAGTACACTTACCTCTGAATGAAAGTTCATTTGATAAAATAAATTAAGACCATCTATCACAATGTCAAATGGTTTTAATTTATTAACAAATATTTTAAAATTCTTCAATTCTAACGGAGAGGTTTTTCTAAAAATATCTTCAGATATGATTAAGTCAGAAATGACAGCCTTAGATAGTTTTCCAAAATTATAATTAGAGGTAATCGATGATAAATAATTTTTGCAATGACTACATTGGCCACTGTAACGAATAAAATATTAGTTATTCTCACATATATATTTGATTAAAATGAAATATTCAAATAATAGTATATCATATTACTTTGAAATCTTAACATGATGTCCCTCCCATCCTGATTCTTTGCAAACATCTACAAATTTATCAATAATAGATATAAATGGTACAATATCATGTTTCTCCCAAAAGGTAAACATTTTTTTAATAGCATTGTTCAAGTTTTCTTTTTCATTTAACAAATAATAATCTAAATATACGTCGTATAAACTTTCACGAATATCAACATCATAATTATTAGTAATTTCATCTAGAAGTTCAAATCCAATCTTAGGTTTTCCATTTTTAAACGCTGCCATTGCAATTTGCGTCAATGTGGCAGTATTAGCATCTTCACTTGTACCATTAACTTTAATTAAATCAAATGCAGTTTCCCATTTATTTGTCAAACATAATGCATTAACGCAAGTTGACAAAATTGAACTAGGTAAACATTCATAATCCTTTTGTATCATATCACATATATTTATAATATCCTCTTCTATGAAATTCGTTATAGGTATTTTATTTGAGCATAATAATTGCAGATATTTTAATAGAATAAATTTATTCAGAGGATAATTCTTGCATTTTAAATAATCAAAGTATGATTTGGCTAATTCATATTCTGTATTTTTCATACATGTATCTATGATTTTGATATCAACACTTTTTTCTGGTATCAAATGTTTATTAATTATATCATTGCGTACATTTACAAATAAATTATCCGATGGATTATTCGTTTTAAACAATGGAGATAAATTTTCTGTTATTTCCTTTAATAGTTCATTATCCTTTAAACTATTTAATTCATTTTTCGTTAACTTAATCTCGGGTAACGATTTGTTATTTACTTCTACACTGTACACCTTATTTGTTATTCGTTTATTCACTACATTTCTATGACGTAAAAGAATTCTTAATGATCTAATAACCTCCATTTAAGAAAATAAAATTCACTTATACATCAATATTATTCAAAATATTTCATTATCTTTAAACAATGAATCAAAATATATCAAAGATAAAATTATGTAAATAATTTTATAGGTTATAAAATAACACCATGAATCGACTGTAGTAACTTATTGTATATATCAGTGTGTGCTAGTAATAATAAATTCCCTAGCATATTATTCCTTACTTTAAACTTTAGAATATACAATATTTAGAATATACAAGAGAATAATTTTCTAATTTATTTATTCACATTAAAAACTGCTCAATTCGATAAAAGTATTAGAAAAGAACGTATACATAAAAAAGAAATGAGAAATATTTTCTCGATGTTTCGATACATCGATGAATATCGATTATCCCTATTTGGGGAGCATGCGCAGAAGGTGTCTCAGATGGAATATAAATCGTCTTGTCTTTTCAGTATGGCGGTGATCGATGTGCTTGTCGTACATTTCGTTACATAATTAATTACTTGTGAAAGAATAAGATTGGAATAAGAAAATAAAAGAAAAGAACGAAAAAAAGAAAGAGAAAAATAAATATTAAAAATATAAAAAGATACACTCTACGAGATAATAAAGCAAATTTGTGAAATCTAGTTAAATAAGTTAGAATCGTGGAAGTAAAAAAGGAAATTAAGGAAAAAGAGAAGACGGTGAACAACGATTCACCTTTGTTGTTAGAAATTGGTAACTCAAAGACAGTGCCTATCCCGGACCGAGAAATATGTCGAAATTTGGATACATACATCGCTAATAGTACCGGCGAGGATGCCATTGCAATTGATGTTGAAGAAGCGGTAGCGAACATTGAATATCAACAGAAAGTTGATGCTAACATGTCGAAGATTCAAACAAATAATACAACAGGAATTAATAGTATCCTACCAGTGCTTAGTCGTTTCAAGTATGAATATTTTATTGCCGGTATATCTGGTGGTGTTGTTTCAACACTTACCCTTCATCCATTAGATCTAATCAAAATTAGATTGGCAGGTAAGCATTAATATCTATTATCATCTACATATTATTTATCCATTTAAGATCAAACTAAACAATATATACATACACATACATTCATTAATACACAAACTATGTATATTTTTTGGTTTATTATATTTTTTAAATCTTAATTTTATTTATTTTTCATGCAATACGTATTTACATTATACAAGGGTAGGTTGAAAAGTTTTGAGCCTAATTAACAATTTTTTTTTTAATAAAAGTTAATTAATTTTTATTCTATTGTTTTATTTACTCTGACTACCTAAACATTGTTCTAATCTTTATTTTTTTATTGTTATCATTCTTTTATGTTTATTAACATTTTATCATTGTTAAATATCTGTACATGCATTATGTATGAAACATGTATACATGTATAATTCTTGGAAACAATTCCAAAGAATGATGTTTATTTTTCACATAGATCAATCAATATTTTTAAATAACAATTCTACCTAGGTGGAAAAAAAATGAAAACGTTTTATGCATTTAAACATAAATATTATTTTTTTTTATTTATCTTGATGTCAACCTCACGTGCTGTTTTCGTCAGAAAAGACTCAGACGTATATTTTCGTCGTAAAGTTTCTTGGCTGATTACCAAACAGCAAGAAATTCTGCTTTATTATTACGTCAGATGCACGTGAAAACCAACTAGCTCGTGAAAGATTATGCCATTCTCTTTCTCTCTCTCTCTCTCAAAAGCGAAAGTTAAATATCATCGTAGCTAAATGGTTGTATTTGTAAATTGTATTAAGAAATCATTTCATTAAGAATTATTTTTTCTCCAAATTTAAATCATTTTCTCCAATTACAAATGATTCAGCAATTTTTCTAATTATTTAAATACATTTACTTAAGAATTAAAAATGTTTTAAATTAAAGAGAAAAATTTTGGAGAAAAGAAATTTAATCAACAATAAAGATACAAAATAAAATAAATTATTGTAAATATATAATTGATTTTAATTTGAAAACTTTGTTTTTATCGTTCATATTTGAGATAACACATTAGTGATAACAAATTAAACTTTCGAATTAACCAGATAAGACTGGAAGAATATAAAACAAATAACTTATTAAATATGATATTTAAATTATATTTAAACTTTATCAATGTATAAATTTGATATCTTGCTTGGTTATTATCTAAAGAAAATAAAAGATTATCATAAGCTTTTATATGGTATAAAATTTAAAGCTGATGTTGCAATAGGACTTGGTACTATGCGATAAACTTTATTGACACGTGTGATAATGGAAAATCGATTTTTATATACATTATTATTCATTGTAACATAACATTCTAATTAGACCGTAGTTATCTTTTGTTGTTGTTGTTGTAGGAATATAAGTCAATTATTTATTTAATGATATTATCATTTGTATTGTAAAGATTAAACTAAATATACACATATAAAGAAAATAAAAAGAACAGTATAGAAAAAAATGTTCTTTCTTTCAAAGGATATCCCACTTAACACAAAACGTTAATATGACGTCATTTTAACGTCATATTGTCATTTTAACGCCATATTAACGTCATTTTAACGTCATTTTAACGTCATTTTAACATCATTTTAACATCATATTAACGTCATTTTAACGTTATATTAACGTCATATTAACGTCATATTAACGTCATATTAACGTTTTGTGTTAACTGGGATAATATTAATACGTTGTATTTGTTTTTGATAGAATATTATAGATTTAAAAATGAAATGAAATGAAATTTAATTTTTAGGATTAATAAAATCCCTTAACTTAAATCTCTTACAATTATTATTATTATTATCTCATTGTAAATTGATGAATTATTTTTGTTCTTTTTAGTTAATGATGGACGTACATCTGTACCACAATACAGTGGTATAATAGATGCCTTCAGACAAATTGTGAAAAGTGAAGGAATACGTGGATTTTATAGAGGAGTTACACCAAATGTCTTGGGATCTGGCTGCTCTTGGGGATTGTATTTCTTTTTGTAAGAAATTCTTTTTCTTATTTGAATCTCACCAGTGAACACAAAACGTACGTCAATCGTACGTAAACGTACGTAAATCGTACGTCATATTAACGTTTTGTGTTTACTGGGTCTTTATTTTGAATTTTTTTATATTTTTTATTCGATTATATATCTCAGGAAAATTATAATTATCTTTGATATTGAGATAAAAGATTTATATTTATTTTCATTTATTCATGTTCCTATTGACTTGTATAATTTAATATTAACATTAATAGACTTATGATATTTATTTGTTTTTTACAGTTACAATAATATAAAGACATGTATTCAAGGAGGAAATTCGAAGAAACCATTAGGTCCAAGTTTGCATATGTTGGCAGCTGCAGATGCAGGATTATTAACTTTGTTGATGACTAATCCAATATGGGTAGTGAAAACACGATTGTGTTTACAATACGTTGAGGATAAAGATCTTGCTGAATGTAAGAAATATAAAGGAGTTACAGATGCTCTTAAAAAGATTTATAAAACTGAAGGCATCAAAGGTTTATACAAGGTATGTTTCATATATTTTCTTTTCTATTCTATTTTTTGTATACAAACTAATTGAAACAATATTTGCTTTCTTCTAATCGTTAAAGACAATAATAATAATATTTTTTTAATTGTTGATTGTACACAGGGTTTAATTCCTGGAATGTTTGGAGTATCCCATGGAGCTATACAGTTTATGACATACGAAGAAATGAAAAATCGATACACCTTGTATTGGAATTTACCTATCGATTCAAAGCTGGTGAGTTTTCAGATGTAATTCTATTTGAGAAACTAATAATCACTGATTACAACTCTACATATATACTGCAAATAAAATATTTACCATAGAGTTAGCTTGAAATATACATAGGAGTGTAAGTTGAAGTTTGCCGGTTTTACAGTAGGATGTCGCTACCAGGATGTAGGCATTTCTATGATTTGTTATATACACGATTGTTTTCT
>JACGTP010001325.1:0-11159 GCA_023678845.1 Mischocyttarus mexicanus
ATCTCTGCGTCCGGTTCTGTGCGAAATCACTGCTGGCTCTAGGTTTTGCGCGTTATGAACCTTTTCTAGGTTTTGTTTTCTGAGGCTCTGCAGAAACTCCTTGTCAGTCATTTCTTTATTTACTCCAAAGACTATAAGGAGTGGCTTTTTCTTCGATGGGACTTCTGTTTTTAGTCCAGCTGCTTTTAATTTTTCCGATCGTGTAATTCTGGCGAGGTCCTCTTGTGTCTTTGTTGCAACAAGTATCCCCTTGTTAGATATTTTTTTCACGCTTAAGATCTTAAGTTTTTCTTTAGACGGCACGAGTGTTCTAAATACTACTCCTTTTGTTTCCTCACTATCAGCTGTTTTTTCATCATCATTCGGGTATATAGCTACTACATGTTTGTAATCATTCCTTGGTTTTTCCTCTTTTTCAACAGCTGGTGCTTTAAGCTTGTCTGCATAGCTTTTCTTTTTTATTCCTTCGGTACCGCCTCTCATGTTCTCGGTGGCGGATTTTATCGCCTTCTCAATTTTTTCCAGCCTTCTTTCAACGCTTTCAGGTAGAGATTGCTCTGTTTTCAATTTGTCATTTCCTTTTTTCAGTAGTATTATTGCCCTGAGCATTTCCGTGGTTTTCTCTTTTATCTGCAAAAAGCCGGCTTCTTCTAGGTCCTCGAAGTCGGTAAAGCTTATTTTTCTTTCAAAGACCTTGAAGTCCTCTATTTTTGATTCCATTGTTGTTCGCTCTGATTTTTCGTTGCTTCCGGTTTTCTTTTTAACAATTTTATTTTTTATTCTCTTGGTCGTATCCTCTTCCTCATCGCTTCTTTTTTTCCTTTTTTTAAGTCTATCTGGGAGTAGTGAAATATCCTCACACACTTCCATTTTATCACTACACCGCTTAAAAACGTATTAAATAGGCAAAAAGTTAGTCCTAAAAAGAATAAAGCTCGCCGAGGGCGTGCTAAAAAGAGACAGAGATAGGTAAAAGCAATTAGAGAAGGATAGCGAGAGAGTGGAAAACTTATTACTAGGGGTTGAAAAAATAACCGCTCGAATTTGTTTCCCACGAAAACCTCTCCAAAAAGTTCCTCTCGATCTGGTTTCCTTACCAGATCTCGATATAGTTTCTTACTAGAATTCGAAAACCCTCGATTTGGTTTCTCACTAGATTTCAAGAAGTTGCGCGGATACCCTCGATTTGGTTTCTTAGAGGGCGCTTTTAGTTTCGAAACCAAACCTCAATTTGGTTTCCCACTATACCTCGATTTAGTTTCTCACTAGACTCTAGTAACAGCCTCGATCGGTTGCCCGATCCAATATGGCGGACCAACGCCACGCCATGTGCAACACTTTTCTTAACACTAATATCTTACAAATAAGATAATATTAAGGGAAACAATTATATCAAAATGTTCAGAAAAATTAATACAACAACTTGACACTAATTTTTCTGATTTTCAACTATCTTTTCCACTCTTTTTTAGCAGTGCTGTCCGGAGCGACGTAAACGCGTGCTTTCACTTCGCCTCCAGTGGCGCCACTAGTAAGTAAATAGGGACAACCTAGTGTTAACATCACGCTACTTAGGTCATAAATATGACATTGGCGAATACGTGCGTCAAGCTTCAGAGCTTATTGCACTTGGTCTTGAAGGGCGTTTAAACCACTGCGAAGAGAATAAGACTTGGAAAAACCCTCTCTTCACTACGGGGTGGATCATCAGGGAGGTAGACCGTCTCGATCGAGAGGTGACCCGCTTAGCCGTTTGTTGGGGATACCAAGAAGGCATCACCAACGAAACGTTGTCCAGCGTGGGCCACGAGGAAGCGGGGTCACCGGATCGGTCTCATGCGGGCTAGCGGAACGCTAGAGTTCGGGTAGAGGACTACCTTGCTGTATCGGTGCACTTTGCAGCGCCTGCAATTACCTTTACAGCGGGGAAAAAAAAAAATAAAGAACCTAGCCACCACTTTCAAAAGTCTCTCTTGTCCTTTGGGATGTTCTCACAAACTCACAAAAGCACTCATAAATTTTCTTTGCTACTAATTGTTTCAATTCACACGGCCAAGCTTGATTGTTAGCCCGTGCCAAACTTTCCAGACCTTTCCTAGGCTCACTTAGTAAGACACAATCAAAAATGACATGTCTTACTGTGTCTACATCTCCACACTTGCATGTATCTTGCTCTACTAGTCCTAACCTCTTTAGTTGATGATAGAAATTGCCGTGCCCTGACAGTATTTGCACCAAGTAGTGGTTATGATTGATCCATGTTGCATTTAGCCTATCTTGAACATTCGGATAAAACTCAAATTTTAGTCTTCCATTATTACTAGAACTCCATTGCTCTTGCCATTTACGGGTTGTTTCTTTCCTAATTAAGGTTTTCCTTTTATTGGTTTCTGCTTTGTTTATTGATTCTTGTGCTGCAAAACTTATGTCAAAGTGTTGAAGACTAATGTTCTTCCGCAATAGGTACATACTTTTTCTTTCTTCAATTTGCAGCTCTATAGGGGTAACTCCAGCTATGACACAAAGAGCGTCGGTAGAAATTGTCCTGTACGCTTTGGTTACTCGGATTAGTGCATACCTTTGCGCTTGCTTCAATCTTCTTCTGTGGTGAACATTAATTTTGTCCGCCCAACTCGCTGCTGCATATGTTATTATTGGGACAAAAACTCCTTTGTAGATCGTTGTCATCACCTTATTGCTCAATCCCCACTTTGACTTTGCTACACTAGATAGCTGACTAAATATTAACTTACTCCTGCTGCTCACGTATGCTACGTGACCTGCAATATTTAGCCTCGTTCCAATTATTACTCCTAGGTACTTGGTTTCACTAATCATTTTCATGGATCTTCCACCAAGAGGAACAGTTGGAGGTCTTCTTATGTCGAAAAAGCCTTTGAGTAGTATCATGTGCGACTTTGATGCTGAAAGTCCTAGTTTTTGTTTATCACACCACATTCTTAACATGTTTGTCACTCTTTTGGCTTCTACTTCTAAAGCTACTCGACTGTCACCCTTTACTACAATTGCAATGTCGTCTGCATATGTTATGATTTCATAACCACTTTCAGATATTTCATTAATTGCCTCTTCTAGTATTAAGTTCCACATTAGAGGCCCGAGAACTGAACCTTGGGGGCAACCCTTTGTTACTTTTTTAACTACTTGGTACGAGTTGCTGGTTATTCTCGCTTCCCTGTCTGATAAATAACTCTTGATAAGGTTATAGATATTTTTAGGGCAATCTCTCTTCTTGAGGTTATACAGGATACTAGGCCACCAGACACCATCGAAGGCACCTGAGATGTCAAACATTAATGCAATAGCATATTTCTCTTCCGTTGTATTGATGATATTCCTTAGTTCTACTATTGCATCTTCAGTGGACTTTCCTGGCTTGAACCCATATTGCCTTTTTGCAGCTAAAGGATGGTCATGTGAGATAGCCTTTAGCCTACTAGCAATAAGTTTTTCTAGTACTTTTCCTAGCACTGGTAACAAAGATATAGGCCTATATGACTTTATTTCAGATGCAGGTTTATCTGGACCTTTCTTTAAGACTTTAATCTCTGCTATTTTCCACTGCTTCGGAAAGTCTCCTTGGGTCAGGCACGAATTTAGCATTGAGCTAATTGGGGTACGAAGCACTTGCCAAGATTGCTTCACCATTTCTGTCTCAATTAGGTCATGACCAGGTGCCTTCTTCCGGCCCAGCGACTTGATGGCACTTTCAATTTCATATTCCTGGAATAAAAGTGTGTTATCCGTGTTTGGCTGTTCTTGTACCGTTGCTTTTACACTTGACTGCCACTCAGTCTCGCTCTCACAGTTGTCATCTGGAATCATTCCGTGCAACAGTTTACTAACTGTGTCACTTAAGTTTTCTGTCTGGGTTCCGTTGTTTTTAAGAGTCTCCAGAACACCATCTACTTTTAACTTTTTTGTCACTATTTTGTACACAATGCTCCATGGGTCCTTATTACCTGATTCTGTAGCAAACTTCTCCCAGCTACTTTGCTTTGCCTTTCGAATACATGCTGTATACTTATTACGGATGCTCGTGTAAACGTTCCTAAATGACAGTTTTAAGTTTGCATTAACTGTCTTACAAAGCTTCAGTCTAGCTGTGCGAACTTCTTTCCGGAGTTTTGTTAAGGTGCTGTTCCATCATGGAACAGATTTAGAAAACCGAGTCTTTTTTGGTATTGAGTCTTTAGCTGCATGCAATATAGCCGATTCTACGTCAGCCGCAATTGCAGCAGCTGATTTATTTGTTGCGGAGAAGGTTTGCACTGTATTCATTAGGTTATTTCCATATTTTTCCCAATTCGCTTTCTTAACGTTGAACCTATTGTTTTTAGTTATTACGACGTCATTGGTACTTGTTTCAATTTGAAATGTAATAAGGTTATGGTCACTTGTAGTTTCACTGTTATGCACTTTCCACTTATGGATCTTACGGTAGCAATTGCTGCTGGCAACTGTGATGTCTATGTTTTCTTGTCCTCGTGTGTTGTCAAATGTAAAGTTTCCAGAGTACTTATTGATGACATGCAGCCGGAATTGCGACATTAGATCTTCAAGCGCTTCTCCTCTAGCATCTGTCTGTTTGCTGAACCAAGTCAAAGACTTTGCGTTTGAGTCCATGCAAAATATGATCTTTTTTCTTTTTAAAATTTTTAATATTTTTTCAATGTGTAGTAGGTAGGGGTCAATAGGCTCTGAAAATTGAAAATAAGCACTAATGATGTAAAAATCTAAGTTTCCAAACCGAAATTGTGCGCATACAATGTGTGTGTTACTTAATTGTTCTATTTTTAAAACGTCAATTTCCTTATTAAAGATTACTATTGCTGCTTTTATTTTGTTTGTGGATACAGTTTTTGCGATATTTTTAGTATCAGTAACAGTTTTTGTATTTATTCCCATACCAACGACACTATTGTTATGAACATATGGCTCCTGAATTGCCAATATGTCAATTTTATGCTCATGCATTAGTTGCCTTAGTTCATCAGAGACAGACTTAGAGTTTTGCGCATTTATTTGGCTAATTTTAACGGCAGCCATAGAATTACTGGCAGCAGCTTTACTTCCCATAGTTTATTTTCGAGATGTGGTTCGCTAAGGCGTATTTGTAAGCTGGGCAGTCTGATGACCTCGAGGAGTGGTTGCACACCTTGCCAGCCCGTTTGCAATTTACACAGACTGCGTTTTTAGTTTTATTTGGGCAGTCCTTGAAGACGTGTCCTTCCTGTGCACAATGTCCACAGGTGTCTTTCGTAGCCCGACAATATTTGGCAACGTGCCCGAATGCCTGGCACTTGTAGCACCTACTTACTAGAATGTAATCCTTAATTCGCAGGGACTCCCATCCTATGTAGACACGCTCGTTTTTCAGAAGTACTTCTCTGACAGAAGCGCAAACATCAACTACGATGTTCACCTTATCTAAATTTCGGTCACCAGTTCTGTGCGAAATTGTAACCTTGTCAAGCAGTTCACTATATTTGTCCTCTCTGCAGTTCTGTTTCTTTAGCGCTGATAAAAATTCTTTATCTGTTATCTCCTTCTGCACTCCATATACCCTCTCTTACTAACACTAGTGTGTATATAGCAACAGTATTTCCTGGTACAATAATGGTACGCTACTGGCTTTATGTGCGTCAAGCTTTAATGCTTATTGCACGTGATCTTGAAGGGCGCTTAAACCATCTACCAAGTTAACAACACTTGGAAAAATCCCCCTCCTCACCATTTAGGATCACAGGAGAGGAGGATCGTCCCTTACGGGAGGCGACCAGTTTAGCCGCTTGCCTACTGGCAAACGTTACCAGCGGGGGCCACGGGGAGGCATGGTCGCCAGCATTCGTTCAAATATTGCTCGATCCCACTGTAGACCACCTAGTCAGAGTAAAGGCATTGAAAACATTAACGAGGCACAGTGCCGAAGCACTATTAATGTTCTCGGCCAGTACTGAGCGCGTTCAAATAGTGCTCTAAGACATGATTGTCTAGTGGTAATCTTCCTCACATGACCGTAGTCGTATGCCCACATAAGCCAAAAAAAAACTCACATGGTGTGGAGTTGATGCAAACACTCCACCCGTGAGGGTCCTCTCTTACTAACAGACAGAACCTTTCAAAAAATCTTACCAGAAACTAAAATATATNTGCCAACATCCAAGTTGATGGGGATGATGCAACACTCCACCCGTGAGGGTAAATGGATAGGGACATCTATTGTTATTGCTCAATACATTTATAGCACAGATGGTGCGGTATGGCATTCGTGCTTCAAGCTTTTATGCTTATTACACTTGGTCTTGAAGGGCGTTTTACACCACTGCTTTGGGAAATATTGGGCCTGGAAAACTCTCTCTCCACCACAAAGTGTATCACCAGGGAGGAAGACTGCCTCTTACGAGGGATGACCCGCTTAGCCGTTCCGTCAAGAAACCCAGGAGGCTTCTTGACGAACCGTTATCCAGCGGGGACCACGAGGAGGTGGGGTCACCAGCTTTCGCTCAGACTCATGCGGGCTAGTGCGAACACTAGAATTCGGGTAAAAGTTTACCCCGCTGCAAAGGTGCGTTTGTTAGCTCCCGCGAAGCACCTTTACAGTAAGGGAAAAAAAAAAAAAAAAAAAAAAAGTAAACACCTGAAATTGTAAGATGGAATTACTCCTTAAGCTACACTTAGCCTACTCTACAGATAGACTTAACGTAATAAGCTCCTGAAAATAAAAGTTAATTACAAATAAGAATAAAAATTAACGTAATACTTACTTAACGTAATAAGCTCCTGAAAATAAAATTTAAACTTACAACTAAAAATAAAATAAGGATAGAAAGAAATGATGAAAAGTGCTGAAAATAACAGAGACACGCTTTAGACTAACACTTTGGTTTACACTTTGCTTTGTGCTCCTGGGAGTAGTACCTAGGTTCATTTACGTTGCCGCACTTCCTTCGATTCCCTTGTCCTTGTCCTCTCGTAGTCTTAGGGCTTTCGACGCGAATTCAGCGAACGACTTGTACACGAACTTACTCACTAGATTCTTCAGTTCACAAGGCCATGGGATACTTTGTCTTTTTATCGCTTCCTCAATAACTTTTCTTTCCTCGCAAAGCATGGCACAGTCGAAAATAACATGTTTTACTGAGTCCACTTCACCACATTCACAATGATCACTATCTATTAAGTTGAGCCTTTTGAGCTGGTTTTTAAAGTTTCCGTGTCCTGTCAGCATTTGTGCTATGTAATGGTTGAGGTGCGTCCAGTCTGTCTTTCGTTTTTCCTCGAGGTTCCCATAGAACTCGTGTGTAATCCTTCCTTTTTGGCTCCTATTCCATTGCTCTTGCCATTTACGGATTGTTTCCGTTCTTATCCGGCACTTTCTTGTGTTGGTTTCTTTCTTGCTGATGACGTCCTGAGCTGGAAAGCTGATATCCATATGCTGAAACGCGATGTTTTTCCGCAAAAAGTAGTGACTTCTCTTTTCCATGAGAAGCAGTTCCATGGGAATAGCGTCAGCTATAACACAGAGAGCGTCAGTTGAGGTAGTCCGGTATGCCTTTGTTACCCGCAGTAGGGCGTTTCTCTGCGCCTGCGCTAGACTCCTTATTTGGTGAACGTTTAGCTTGTCTGCCCAAGCAGCAGCTGCGTAAGTTATTACTGGTATAAAGACTCCTTTGTATATTGCACTCATGACCTTANACTCACTAGATTTTTCAGTTCACAAGGCCATGGGATACTTTGTCTTTTTATCGCTTCCTCAATAACTTTTCTTTCCTCGCAAAGCATAGCACAGTCGAAAATAACATGTTTTACTGAGTCCACTTCACCACATTCAAAATGATCACTATCTATTAAATTGAGCCTTTTGAGCTGGTTTTTAAAGTTTCCGTGTCCTGTCAGCATTTGTGCTATGTAATGGTTGAGGTGCGTCCAGTCTGTCTTTCGTTTTTCCTCGATGTTTCCATAGAACTCGTTTGTAATCCTTCCTTGCCGCACTTCATTCGGTTTCCTTGTCCTTGTCCTCTCGTAGTCTTAAGGCCTTCAACGCGAATTCAGCGAACGACTTGTACACGAACTTACTCACTAGATTTTTCAGCTGAAAAAAATGCTGATATCCATGTGCTGAAACGCGATGTTTTTCCGCAGGAAGTAGTGACTTTTCTTTTCCATGAGAAGCAGTTCCATGGGAATAGCGTCAGCTATAACACAGAGAGCGTCAGTTGAGGTAGTCCGGTATGCCTTTGTTACCCGCAGTAGGGCGTTTCTCTGCGCCTGCGCTAGACTCCTTATTTGGTGAACGTTTAGCTTGTCTGCCCAAGCAGCAGCTGCGTAAGTTATTACTGGTATAAAGACTCCTTTGTATATTGCACTCATGACCTTACAACCAAGCCCCCAGTTCGTCCTAGCCACTCTGCCCAACTGGTTAAATAACATTTTGGACTTTTTGCTCACGTAGGAGACGTGTGCTGCCATATTAAACCTCGTCCCTATTACAATACCCAGGTATTTCGTCTCTGCGACCATCCTTAGCGATCTGTCGCCCAGAGGAACCGTCGGTGGTCTTCTAATGTCCAAAAAGCCTTTTAGGAGGATCATGTGCGACTTTGACGCAGAGATTACCAGTTTCTGCTTATCGCACCATGCCTTCAAAATGTTGGTGACAGTCCTAGCTTTTAACTCCATTTCTTTTCGACTGTTGCCTCTGACGACAACCGCAATATCATCAGCATATGCTATGATCTCGTGTCCACTAGATGCCACTTCCTCGATTACTTCATCGAGTATTAAGTTCCACATGAGTGGTCCCAGAACCGACCCCTGGGGGGCAACCCTTGGTGACTGTCTTGCTGACTTGATATGAGTTGCTGGTGATTCTTGCCTCTCTTTTGGAGAGATAGCTTCTTAATAAGTTGTAGATGTTTTTGGGACAGTTTCTTTTCTGGAGGTTTAGCAGCACACTTGGCCACCAGACACCGTCAAACGCTCCGGAGATGTCGAACATGAGCCCAACTGCATAGTTTTCGGTTGGTTCCCGAACGATGTCTCTCAGTTTAACAATCGCGTCCTCTGTTGATCTTCCAGGCTTAAAGCCATATTGTCTCCTCGATGCAAGGGGGTGATTATTTGAGATTGCCTGCAGTCTGCACGCAATTAGCTTTTCCAAAACTTTTCCAAAAACTGGAAGTAAGGATATTGGCCTGTACGACTTGAGATCTGTAGCTGGTTTGTCAGGTCCCTTTTTTAACACCTTTATCTCCGCAATCTTCCACTGCTTAGGAAACTCTCCTTGCGTTAGGCATTTGTTATACAGTTTTGTCATTGGGGAATGCAGCACTAGCCAAGCTTGCCTAATCATGTCCGTTTCGATTAGGTCATATCCTGGCGCCTTTTTCCGTCCTAAGGTCTTTATGACCTTCTCTATTTCAGCCTCTTGGAATTGCGTTGCATCTTCCGTGTTCGGAGCGACCTGTGTTGATTTCCTTACCTTTGACTGCCAGGCGGATTCATTTTCCATTCTGTCATCTGGGATCATTCCTTGCAGCATTTCCTTCATTGTGTCATTTAAGCTCACTGTCTGTCCTCCATTGTATTTTAGGGACTCTAAAACACTTTCAACTTTAAGGTTTCTTGCCTGGAGTTTGTACACGAGGCTCCAGGGATTCTTGTTTCCTATCTCAGTTGCAAACGTTTCCCAGCTTTCCTTTTTTGCCTTGTGAATACTTTTGACGTAGTAATTTCGTAGGCTGTAGTAGTCTTTTCTCTTCTTTGCCTTTAATTCACTATTAAAGGTTTTCTTCACTTTTCGCCTCGCAGTCCGGACGGATCTTCTTAGTTCTGTCAATTCCTTGTTCCACCATGGCGCAGATCTGGAGAAACGAGTCTTCTTCGGAATTGAACTAGAAGCTGCCCGAAGGATAGCTGACTCGATAGCAGCTGACAATTCGGTAGCTGTTCCCGAGTCATTTGTCACAGCACTAGAGCACACACACTCATCTAACGCACTTATGTGCCTCTCCCAGTCTGCTTTCTTGATATTAAATCTATCGTTTTTTTGTCTGGAGATCACACTTTCACTCGTCACGATGTTAAATGTGATTAGATTATGGTCACTCGTTGTTACACAATCGTGAACTTTCCATTTACGCACTAGCTGTGAAAAATTGCTAGTTGCCACTGTCAAGTCTATGTTCTCTTTTCCTCTCGCATTATCAAATGTGAAGTTTTCCGAGCTTCTATTGATGATGTGGACTCTAGACTGCGCGAACAGGTTGTCCAGCTTTATACCACTTGCATCCGTTTTCTTGCTAAACCAGGCGGCTGATTTCGCATTCGAGTTAATGCAGAACACCACCATTTTTCCCTTTAACACTTTAAGTATTTTTTCCAGATGTGACAAGTAAGGCGCAATTTCTTCAGAAAATTGGAATTAGGCCCTTATAATATAAAAGTTTAAGCTTCTATATCTTACTTGTGCACATGCGAAATGTGCGTTGCTTATCTGTTCAATTTTTAGCACATCAAGTTCACTATTAGCGACGATAATTGCAGCCTTTACTTTGTTATCATGAGTAGATTTCCCGAAAATTTTAGGATCAGAAATGATCCTCGTAGTGATCCCCATGCCTGTAACACTATTGTGGAAAGTATATGGTTCTTGCATAGCTAGAATGTCCACTTTATATTCGAAATTAAGTTGCCTGAGTTCATCCGAAACAGATGTAGCGCTTCTTGCATTTATTTGCGCCACTTTTATGGAAACTCTAGCATTTTTCAAAGCGGATCTATCTTTCATAGTCCGTTTTCGACATTAGGCTCGCCAAGGCGTGTTTATACGCTGGACAGTCACTTGCTCGCGTTGAGTGGTTACTGCTCTTTCTAACCCTTTTGCAGTTTATGCAAACTGGATTAGTGTTCTTTTTAGGACACTCCTTAAACGAGTGACCTTCGGCCCCACAATGGCCACAGGTGGCCTGCTTCGCCTTGCAGTACTTTGCAATGTGTCCAAAAGCCTGGTACCTAAAGCACCGGCTTACCGTTAGGTAGTCCTTTATTCTCAGTGACTCCCAGCCAATGTAGACTCGCTCACTTTTGAGGAGCATATCCCTTATTTCAGGGGTGATATGGATAACGACGTTTGC
>JACGTP010001326.1:0-11155 GCA_023678845.1 Mischocyttarus mexicanus
GAGAGAGATTTTTGCGGTTTGTATCGATGATATGTATGCATACGTAACTTAAATCAAGCACCGCGTCTTAATTAATTGTCTAATCGCGTAAACATTCCGCGATAGGGAGATGAGGAAGGATGGGAGGGGCATATAAGGGAAATAACAATGATGCTTATACGAGTGAACAAGCGAGTCCAGAGATTAGGAAGCGGAATTATGAACGGAGTTAAATCAGACTAAAGATTAAATCGGTATGGTTATCTACCTCCAACTCCCGAGTACGGGTCCCTCCAGTTATATTTCCTACATTTAAGATAAGAATTCTCTCTGTTTAACATCGAATATTCGCTAAACTTACAACCGGTGCTTGTGTATTTCTGAAAACACGAATAACAACACAGAAAAATAAAATAATAAAATAAATAAATAAATAAAAAGAGGAAAAAGTAAAATCGTATAAGTCGGGATTGTTTATTCGAAATTATTGGGAGACTGATTTTTTGTTGACTAGTTTAACTACCTTCGTACACCCACCACCCCTTGTTTCTTCTTCTTATTATTATTATTTCTCTAAGCTTTCGTATGAGGTAGGAAAGAAAAAAAAGGGGTGCATTAATTCACGTTCCAGTCTAGTCATTGGCAGTTCATCGTCCGTCTAGCATTCCAAGACCGACACAATCGATATATGTAGCACGTTACGATTCGATGGACCCGATTCGAGGTTATTCCGTTGAAAGGGAAAAGAGAGGAACGATTAGTTGGAAAGAAAGAGGCTAGCCAGAAAGCAACCAACTAACTCAGTCAATCTACCAGTCAGTCAGACAGCTAGCCAACTTGCCAGTCAAATAGTCAGTCAGTCAGTCAGTCAGCTAGCTAGCTAGCCATCCAGTCGTCCAAGTGTGAAGGTATTCGAAACGCGAGTCTCCAAAAGCTCAAGAAAAATCCCCTAAGGGGTGCTCCGCCAGGACGTGGAAGGAAAAGACCCTTCCGGCAAGGCTGCCACCAAGATCGCAGGGTGCGACACCTCATTTCCTTATCTTTAACAGACCGTTACTCCTCCGTACTACTCCGTTACTCCTCACCAGGATACCCGAAACCATCCCACCTACCTTTTTCTATCTCTTTTCCCTTCACTTTCCATCTTCACTATCCTCTTCCTCCTCCTCCTCCTCTCCACCTTCTCTTCAGCACACTCTTTTACGCCGCGAGGGACACTACTCGTCTAAATTCTCGTTCCTTTCATTCCTACCAAGATCAAGGAATTTTATTTCTTTTTGTCAAAGTATATCTTTCAAGTATTTATTTTGTTTTTTGACAAGTTACTCATCCGATATCATCTTGAGACTTATCGATAAGAATCTTTGATTATTTTTTAGTAAAGTTAGCTTTTAATGAATTACGTTTATGGTACTGTTTCTTGCGAAATTTAACAGGACATTATTATTTAAATATATTCTTTGACATCTATCATTCTTATTATTTAAACTATCCATCAAAATGATATATATAAAAGAATAAGATAAATGATTTATAATTTCCAATTTTTTCGATTATATTCAACCGATCGAGAACGATTATTTCAAAGATGCTCCATCATGATCTTTCTATTTTGGTTAATCTCGTTTTTCAAACGTAGTTGAAAATGCGAATTTGAGATAAGGTAAGAATCTCTTTTTTATCTTTTCCTTTTTTTTCTTTTTCGGGTTTGATCAGCATATAAAGTGCAAAGGAAGGAAAAGCCGAGTGTCACGTACGAATGCAGTGTCGTGAAGTGTCTGCCTAGGCAAAGGGCAAAAACCATCAGTCAGAGAGGGAAGAAGAAGGTTTTTTCAAAGGGGATGTCCACCACCCGAGTTTGGTTGTTCACCCGCTGGCCAATAACACCCTCTTTCTCTCTCCCTCTCTCTCTCTCACTCTCTCTCTCTCAACTTACTGCCGGGATCTAAAGTCGACGCGGCGCGTGAAAAATGATCTAGCCTAAATTGCTTGCGCTTACATGATAAATATACTCCTACCAAGGTTACATATTGCTCCTGCTTTAGACTAAAAGATCCCTAAAACATAGACTGTCCCTTTAAATTCAAAACTTTCTTTTTTTCTCCCTCCTACCACCTCTTCTTTTTCCCTTCGTATTCCCCCTTTCTCTTTTTCTCTCATTTTTATTTTTGTTTTCCCGTCTTTTGTCTTGTTTTTCTAATAATTTTTCTACCACGTTCATAAAAGTTCGTAGGAAGATCAGATCACCTTTCATTCTTTCTTTTTTTCTCCTCTTGTTTTCTTTTTCTTGTTTTTTTTTTTCTTTTTTCTTTTTCCCCTAATAAAACGTGAAAATTATAGTCACGATCCTAACCAGATGAAGATCTCCCATTCGAATCCTTTCACTTTCTTTCACGAAAAGGAATAAAAAGAAACACTTTCCTGACTACCGAAACTGATGCTGCACGCAACCGAAACGATCGTATAAGCGTGTCAGATCCTAAGGGACATGATTATGCGATGGGGTGCCAGGTAGATACTAGGAAGATAGAAAAAAAGGGAAGGCCAATTTCTAGACACGAGTCATCGCACTTTCAAGTTGCCAACTTGACCCGAAATATATTTTTTCTCTTTTTTGGAATAATTAATTTGTTACAACGTGAAACACGTATATTTTCTTGTTCAACATCTAAAACAATTTATTCGATTATCCTTTTGCATCATTATCGAATTTTCTTTATTTTTATCACCAATAAAATCTTATACGTTACTTTTTGTTATATTTATATTTTTATTTTTTATTACAGAACTTTGAACTTTTATAATGTTCAATGGCAGATTATTATTTATTAATCACTACAATAATAACCAAATGCAAAAGTATAATTTTACTTATTAGTAATTTCATTTTTTAGCGAAATATGATAGAATCAAATAAAAATTATTATTAACCTTCTGTTCGTGAACAGAATTTAAACAAAAAAATATTATTTCCCACAAAATCATGGGATATTTTTATTTCCTCGTTATTTATAACAATTATAAGAATCTCTTTGATAAGATTAACTCGAAAGTTAATTTAAATTTTATACAAATATTTTACATCTTTCTTTACGATGCTAACAAATTGTTATAAAATTGATAGAAAATTTTTGTAATAAATCAATACCTGTTCTTTTTAATTTTTTTTTCTTTTATAAAAAAGGTGTGGAAGAAACCGTTATGCTAACATCGAACCCTTGGATATTATTTCTTTTTTATACAAAATAAGGGATGGGGGTTGGGGTTAATGGAATCTCGGTTTTGATCTCACAGGTAAAACACTAAAAGAGACGTTAGATTGGTATAATATATTACTGGACTGTGCTTACCGTTACTTTACCTTACAACGAGCATCCGTCCGTCTGTCCGTCCGTCCATCCGCCCGTCGGTCTGCAAAGATCAAGATCGAATCGTAGATTTGAAAAGAAGAATCTTCTTTCTTTCTTCGTACCTTGCAACTGGAGTAACACATTATTTTTGTCTCTTCCTTTATATCTTCCATAGTATCCTCTTTCTCAATGATTTCTTACACACGTGGGGTTGGTTACCTACCAGTTGGTAACTGTCGATGGTAGATAATAATATACTCGTCAAAGATCGTTGACAAGAACGAAACAAAACGAAACGACTTGTGCTGCTCATATTTTTTCATTTTAAAAGAAAAATAAAAAAAAATACGAGAAAGAAATGAATCGTCGTCAGGGAATTTTTCTTTCCAAAGCAAAGGGAAGAAGAAAAAGGTGGACTAAAAAATATAAAAACGATAAAACTTGGATATTTGAGAAATTCGTAGACCGAAGGTAGGAGCTTGAGGAAAGGAGAGAAGGGGAGGGGGGAGGATAGTATTCATCGAGAAACGTAGGATTTTAATGTATTGAACGCGGAATGGTGGCACGAAGCGAATTGCGGTTCTTGCGGTTGAACGCTCCGATGATCAACCTAACGACGGAATTGTAATTTCGAGTTACATACCGAAGAGCATGAGGAGGGCGCATTATGCGTGCTGCTGCATTTCGCGGCATCTAAAAGCGCCCTTCTCTCTCATCCCACTACCTTCTTTCTCCTGCCTCCCATTTGCCAATGCAGTCCTCTCTGAGTTGCGTGGATATCATCCTATAAATTAGATTTCGTATATTTCATAACGAAACAAAACATAACGACAAAGATTATACGCACATATACATGTATGTATATGTATATGTTAATATATATTATACAGGTCAAATTGTTTTTATGATACGACTCATTCTTGGCACTTTCTTCTTGTTCTTCGTCTTCTTCTTCTTCAAGAGAGTACACTTTCTGCTACCGTTCTTTTTCTTATTTTCTATTTTTTTTTTTTACTTTTTATTCTAGAGTAAGCTATAACCATCGTAGTAAAAAAGAAAAAAAACACCCATCGCCCGACACGAACACATTATCACATTCTTCGACACGCTCGATATTTTACGTGTTCTCTCGCATTTTATAACCTCTCTGTTAACTCGTCGCCATGTTTTTTCTTTCTTTCTATTTTTTTTGTTTTTTATAGCGAACTCCATCTTTTTCCTTCATTCCTCTCGTTTCTCGTGTTCTTCGAATTTTTGTATTTATTTTTGACTTTTTTTGTCTTCCAATATAAGATCTATACGGTGAAAAATTGCTACGACAATAATTTACGATCGAATTAAAACAACGTTTATCGGATTGTGAGGCAGTGTGAAGAGAGAGGGGTTACAAGACTCGAGAAAAAAAGGTTTGCATTTTTCTTCGTGACGTGTTTTTTTTTTTTAATCCAACTTTCAATACGACGACGACAAGGTATTGGGTGTGGTGGTGTGTGGTGTTTACGATATTACAAAAATTGATTAATACGAAAGAATTTATTATTTAGATTAAGAAAGGAAGATAGTGGAGCAGAGGGGGTTAAAAAAAAATTGAAATTTAGGTAAGATAGATATATAAGCGTGTGTAGTAAATTTTTCAAAGGACTCTCGACCAAATCGATATTATTATGAGTATCTTAAATACGAACTTCTCTTTTGGCCAGCCTCCAACCCTCGAAATCGTAGGTTATAGCTTCGAAAGGAAAAAGAAAAAAAAAGAAAAAAGAAGAAGGAGGAGAAGAAGAAGAAGAAGAAGAAGAAAAGGTACGACAGTGGTGGTAGTCTTCTTCCGACAGCGGGTTAGTTACGACGACGTTACTGATATCTCTCGCAAAAATAATAATTTAACAATTATCTCACTGTCATCTACGTTTCTTTTCCTCTCTTTCTCTCTTTCCTCTCTCTCTCTCTCTCTTTTGGGTTTAAACTCGTTCCGTTATTTCCAACGAAAGAAAGATCGTCCTCTGGCCAAGCCCACGCAGCTCGCTGAGTTGCCTACAACGGGAGCAAGTACGATAAACGTAATAATTTAAAAAGAACCACACCACAGGGGGTGGTCTTGGGACGGTGGAAAGGAAGAGAGAGGGAGAGGAGGGTGGATGTCACCGTTTCACGCCCTGTGTGTACGTTTACTGTGCTAATTATTACCGAGATAACCAGGAACCGGCATTTCCGTTTAACATTTTTCATAATCTTGTTTCTACCGACGAAAGGAGGAAAAAAATTGTCTCATCGATAAACCACTACACCCTTTCATGATTGATTTCTCTGTTAATTAACTTTTATACATTTCATATATATAATTCGTATATTTAAATTTAGATATTTCTTTGATGATATATAGCAAGTTAGGAAAAAAAAAAGAAAGAGTAGGAAGAAAGAAATTATATGTTGAAATAAAATGAGAAATATTAGGTTGGTTGACAAAAAATTCGACATTTTTTTGTCACCAAGCAGATATAAAATTTAAAAAGAGAAATTCTTGTCGTAAAAAATGAGAAATAAGAAAAATTAAAAGAAAGGATATATATGAGTTTAAAAGTAAAATAATTGTTAGAAAGAAAAATATAAGAAATAAGGAATATGAGAATAAGAAAAAGGATGGATGTTGGATCGGTTTGGCCGGTACGATTAGAAGAGAGTACGAAGAAAACAATCGCGACCGGGTGCACGGGCTGCAGCAAGTTGCTAGTAGTACTTAGCATGCGTCCCCCGATACGAAGGATTCCTTATTGTATCGTTGCACGTGAGCGTAATACACAAATATGGAGTTGGCTGCGGGCTCGTTCCAACTCGAGAAGTCCCGGTGATAACTCCGTCCTCATAATCATACATATAGATGTTTCCCCCTTTTCGTTAGAGAACACAACCGAACCGTCCTTTACAAATTTTACTTTAACTACTTATGCTTACCTTTAACAATACCCACAATATATCCTAAACAAAAAAAAACTCAAACAAACAAACAAACAATAATAATAATAATTATTATTTTTTTAAAGTATAATGTAAACATAAAAAATGTAATCTTTCTTTCATCACTTTGCCTCATTGTAGAAAAATGGACAAATCTCTAATAAGAAAATATTTTCCAACCGTGTTAATCTTTTTATAACGCCCATTATATACTGGTGTTACACCAAACATTATTATCGACAATCATTATAATAATTATACATACAATTACAAAGTAATAATCGAAGAATTTGAATCGAAGTTAATAATCAAAAGCCTCAGCCGCAAAATAGAAGAGTAAAAACTATTTAACTCATTTAAACATTTAACAAGATATATGAGCACTTTAAAGTAACAAGTATTTATCTTAGAGAATCTATGAGACTATCAATTGGTCCAAGAACTATGCAATGGGTAATCGGTATTTCCTTCTATCGGATATGTTATCGCTTTTATGAATATAATGATACGTATCTAACCCTTTCCATGGTAATGTATCAGCGCGGACATAAACGTCGGGCATCGGGTAAAGAAGAGCCCCATAAAATCCGCCCCCCCGCGGACGCGATAAGAGTTATCTCCATTCTCTAATTGAAAGTTAATTGGTCCAGGATAACTCGGAGTTGTAGGAAAAGGCAAAGCTTCGGTCTCGCGACCCCAGCCTAGAGCGGCAATTTAGGAGCACTCTACCTACAATAATGAGACCCTATCTTACGGACTACCGAGACACCCTCTCTCCTTCTCTCTTCTTCTTCTTCTTCTTCTTCTCACTCTCTCACTCTCTCACTCTCTCTCTCACATTCTCTCTTTGTGGATACACGTATTACCTACCGCGTTACGTGCACGTGAGAACCCGTCCCACGTGCTCGTAATAAACCGATCCTCTTCCTCCACGTAATCGAGAATTTCCGGCAAACACGTACGGACTGCGATGTATCAGAAAGAGAGTGTGTGAGAGAACAAGAACAAGAACAAGAGAGTAAGAGAAAGAGAGAGAGAGAGAGAGAGAGAGATTGCGATCGAGACTTCGGAACAAGTGGCTAACTTGGCTGGTGCACGTGTCTCCTAAATAGCAACGTGCTAACCCCCCTTCAGATTCTCTCTTCTCTTCTTCAGATACCGATCATCTTCTCTCTCTCTCTCTCTCTTTTTATTCTCCTCTCTCTCTATAGATTATCCTTTATGAATCGATAGAGAACATGCAAAATGCAAATTTTCCCGTTCGATCGGTATTATATGAGCCGTTCTCAATACACAAATCGATTAACTCGATATTTTTAGTAAATCTTTAATTAAAGTGTATACTATTTAGTATAGTCGTAACTTTTTAATATCTATAATAATTTTCACTAATAATTAAGATATTAATATTCCCCATTAAAAGAAAAAAATTGAATAAAACTTGTACAGTGTATAATTACAGTTTTCGTATGTTATATGGATGAATATATAACAGCGTATATTTATCTTTTCAACATTCAAAGGGTTAATTATTAATAATTTATTATTTAAACGTCACTTTGAAATTAACTCCGTACTCTGATATAAATCGTTGCAATAATGCATCTCAAATGCACTAGCAAATCATGAATGATAACCAAATTATTAAAAAGGGAAATTTAAATTATAAAAGGGAATTTCAAATAGGAAAACAATATAAATTATTTCATTGCATTTCAACATTTTTTGTTTTATGAAATTAATCAATTTGAAATTGTCATTGATTGCTCTTTTTTTTCTACTTTCTTTTTTTTTTAGAACCAATAGAGTTCTCTTTTAGGCAAGAGAGAGATAGAAGAAACAATTGTTACGTGGAAGAAAAAAAAGGGAACCGTGACGCAACCCTTAAGGGCGAAGATACTTTGGTAGATTTTATCGAAACTATTCGAACGAGTGTTTTCACTAGAGAAGCGTGCCTCTCTCTGTCCTTTTTGTTCTCTTTCTCCTTTTTTTGGGTAGGTAGAGGGACGAGAGGGAAGGGGAAGAAGGGCATGTGTTATTGTTGTTGTCTTTAGTAGAAAGATAACTGTGGAGTCTGAAAATACCCACATATAGGAAAAGTATTTTCTTCTGATATACAAAATTGATCATCTTTTTATTTTTCTTCCTCTTTCTTCTTTCTTCTTCCTTGTTCTTTATTCGAAAAATTGTAAGGCAATTGGATACGCGAGCGTGAGACTGGTTTATTCAAAATTTGGACGATATTCCCAGTCTCGAGTTTAAACTACTAAGGAATGCAAAGATGATCATCTTGTGAAAATAGGAAGGAAGGGGACGGAAAGAAGAAGAAGGGTAGGAGTATTCGAACCAGCAAGTTTAGTATAAAAGAATAGGAAGGAAAAAAAAAAGAAGAATAGGAAGAAGAATATATAGGAACGTATGCGGCGGTCCTGTAATTTTTCAAATTGCATCTCTCAGTCATTCACCCTCTTTCCCTGTGACGACTACGACTACTACGACGACGACGACGACGACCTTCGGTCTGAAAAACGGAAACGGTTGTCCTCTCCTACCCTTCGACAAGCCTCCCCTTTCCGTCTTGCTCAAACCCCCTCCTCCCACGTTGTTCAAACTACTAAGGGTCGGTTCTGGCTACTAACGAGAAACGAAGTTATTTGAGGGCTACATAGAAAGGAGTCGAACAATCATAATAATCAAGTGCGATTCGCGTTTATTGTCAGCGATTATTACCGAAGACCTTCCTCCCCTCCCCTTTTTGAACGTTCCAACCCACCAATCCCCCTCCCACGTATATTTTTCACAAAAAGTAGCATATCTAGCATTGAGAAAAGGGTACTTATAAATAATAACAACGGTTCGATCAATTGGAAATGCGTTTGTGAACGGCGTAGGGGTGAGGAAAGGGGGAGAAGGAAGGTTGATATCTCATAAACGTTGACAATTCAACCATCGGATTATTATCTATCGAAGATCAAACTTACCGTAACTAACTATTTATCCATCTATCACGAATTGTCACATGGTCAATCTATACTTGCTTGGTAAAAAAAGAAAAAAATCAACCTATCCTCAAACTGTCGTCCGTTTTTTTTTTTTGCTCTTCTGTTTCATTTTTTTTTCTCGCACAGCCACCCCAGATATTGGATCCTGCATCCACGATCGTTAACGCGTCTCTCCTAACGTAATTGCGTTTCTTTTTCAATTATGGTCCTCTACGGTGGAAGAAAAAAAATGAACGAGGGAGAGAGTGGGAAAGAGAGAGACAAGCACCGTGACTCGTACAGTTCGATATTGTGAATTCTTTCTTTCCTTTTTCCATGGAGGTATTTTTTTTATTTTCTTTTTTTTTAGTTGTTGTTGTTTTTTTTTAAAAGAACAGAAGGGAACAAAAGAGAAATTGTCCTTTAACGCTCGCACGAGTAAAGTGGTCGTACACGAGTGGAACACCCTTCGTCGTTACTTAATTATTCTTTGGGAGCCTCGTTCGTCTCCGAAGAAGCCGATTGGCTTAACCTCGTTTCGACGACGACGTAGACGACGTAGACGACGTAGACGACGTAGACGACGACGGGGTGTGGCCGTGTTCTCGTTCAAACGACTGCTATTTGTCTAGACTACTACCTAACGTTCCTCTCTCGTTTACTTTTCTATTTATCTTAACTACGTACAAGCTTATCTTAAATTTTCTTTACATTTCTTAATCATTGATATTTGTATTATAACATATATATATATATTTCCATTTTTGTTTATCAATATAAAGTAACATTACAAACGGTTAACGATTGTTTTAATACAACATTTACTATATTTTAATTTCATTGTAATGCGACTTGACTTCCTGATGAAAAGAAAAAAGAAAAGAATAATTTTATAATCGATCGGTTTCTTTGCTCAGCGATCGAGTGTTGTGTAAATAAAAAAAAAAGACAAACAAAAATGTAGGTGACAGGAAAGCGTATCAAAGTGGAACGTAGCGTACACATAAGTGGTGCACGATCGAACTTTCTTCGAAATCAAAATGAAATACTGGACGAAGAAGAAGAAGAACAAAAAAAAAATAAATAAAAGTGGAATCTTTCCATCGGAGTTGAAACAACACAAGAGTTGGATTATTTGTACCTTAGGTCTAACAGAAAATTCTATCCAATTGAAATTCCAAGTCGCACCTTGGTCGTTCACCCGTGATCCGTGGACGTCGTAAGCGTTCGTCGAAGACGTACGATCGGGCTTCTCGATCAAAAAAATACTACGGACTTTGCTATACCTATACTTAACTATGTATAATACGTAACTATACTATTTTATTTGTTTTTCGTTTTTTGTTTGTTTGTTTACGAGTAATAGTATTTTTATTAGAATAAAATCATTTTTAGTTAGAATTCTTTTTTTTTTAAATCCGATGTAATTGGACCGAGAGGTCAATATTCACCTTTTTTTTTATCGATCAGGTAAAAGAAGAATAAGAAGAAGTTTATTTTTGTTCTAAAAAGAACGAAGCTCATGGTGAAAGCGAGCATTCTTACGTATATACGTATAAATTTAGTACGCGTGTATATATATGTGTGTGTGTGTATGTGTGTGAAGAGACAGACGTAGCAAGATAGGAATATTAAGACGGTACAATCGAGGCCATTTCGAGGTCGAAATCTGTGCCGATAGGCTGAATCCCGCAGTTGATTAGACTCTATTTACCAGAGCTGAGTTTAGTTGCTTCCTCTAACCCACCCTACTTCGTTCTATTTCATCCCCTTTTTGCGGCAAATGAAGCGGCATGGAGGAACGTCCACGAACGACCTTTTTCCGATATACGGGCAAAGACCTTCCGATTAATTCATTGGCTTTGGTCAATTTCTATCTTACTTTTTTTTTTT
>JACGTP010001327.1:0-11150 GCA_023678845.1 Mischocyttarus mexicanus
CTTGCATATACACACACCGGCGCCAGTGTGTGCATGGATAGAGCGACACACACTACCCCAGTATAAATACCATACTGTTACAGGCCCAATTCACACCGAATTGTTATTCCAGCCACATGTAAGTGTGTTCGTACATGTACGATTCATTCCCCTCGGCGATATTCAGACCTGAGATGTCCCGAATCACCCCGGATTCGGGCGACGTCAGCTCTCCCTCTCTTCCGACAGAGTTCGTGTTGCCTCGGGTACCCTCAGCCGAACTCATCATATCCCGCTCGTCTCTCTCACTCTCCTTATCCTTATCTAATCTTAAGTTTGATACGTTCTTACTGGAAGCCCTTTTTTCTTTTCTCGTTTTAACAACGTTCTTTGTAATAGCTTATTCGGCAGCCATTTTGAGAACTTTTTTTTTTTCAAACTTTGTAAATTGCACATTTATTGCCTTATACTACTTTTACCCTCTATGGTGTTTATTAGACCGTACTACAAGGTTTTTACAAATGTTTCTGCGGCAAACCGCATATTACCATGCACATAGACTTTTATTCTTTACTTTTCTGTAAAAAGGGTTGAATTAGAGTACTCACCGCTCTGCTGTGAAGCAGGCACAATTTTTCGCGCAATATTTGCCATCTTTCCATGCGCTAGAAAATTTCCTTTTACCACACTTTATCAAACAACTTAATCACGAAATTCTTTCGACCTTATATTTTAACACGTTGCGCAGTGGAAGCGTGCTGGGCCCATAACCTTTTGTTGTATTAATTTAGTCGAAAGATTAAATTCGCTTATTAGTTTGATAAAATAATAAGTTTACTTTAGTTACACTTTTGGTTACGAATACAATTAATCGTAGTCTTTGTTATAATTAGTCTCTATATCTAAATCGTATAAGTTCGGCGTCGTTATGCCCTTTCGTCTCTGTATCTCACACTCGAATGCCCCGTGCTTGTCCTTTTGTCTATGCACAAGGGATAGACGCTAATCGTCCTAATGCACATGCGCAAGGGTCTCGACTCGCGTCACTGTCTAAGGTGATTAATACAACGTGAAGGACACGTAAGGTCGCACACAAAGGCGCTACTACTCCAACAATATTATTAAATAAATATATTTTCATTGATGAATTTTTTATTTGTGCTCATTTTTTAAGCATTTCTTTCCTACGAGCGACTGCACTCGCTCTGCGTAGAATACCGCGGTATTGTGCGTCTGACGGATGCTTGTAGTCGTTCCACAAGTGCACACGCTTGACACGGCGGCGAATCCGTCCGTAGCGAAAGGGTTAAAACTTTACCGACCGATATCTCGAGAACGGGCGCATTTATACGTTTAATGTATTAGCAATAAATTGTACTAATCAATATCTATGAGATGCGTTCAATTTTAAACCAAACCAGGGAGGAAATGACGTTTTTTCCCCTTGTAAGTATTGTGGTCCTATCTTCATCTCTCAAGATGTACCAAAGCTCAACGACAATACTTAAAAGCTTAGGGGGGTTAAACTAAAGTTTTTGGAGAATAAGGGAAACCTCAAGAATTTTTTTTTTTTATTAAGAAAGGAATATACAACGAATTCTTAGCGAGAATCGTAAGTAATTTATGCTGACGTGATACACTAACATGAGTTGTGCGTACATATATACGATAGAATGATAACAAATGAAAAAAAAATTAGAAAATAAGAAAAAGAAAGACATAAGTGTTACAAAATATTTATATCACAAGCTAATTAAATCTAATTCATAAATCCGAAGGGTACAATCTTTTTAGTCTGCATACTAAATTTTTGGTTTTCAGTAATCTTTTAGCTAAAAGATACGGATGGTGAGCTAGACGGATGCTGTAGCGTTCGCTAAAGTTTATAATTTCGTCCTTAACTATAGGCGTCTCTTGATCTTCGTGAATTCTTTCATTAGTTACATACCAAGGGGCAATGCAAATGTTCCGCAAAGATTTTGATTGGAGTCTGTGTAAAATTTCGATATTTGAATTACTTGCAGTTCCCCGTACTAGAATTCCATACGTCTATAAAAGTTTTATGATCGCTTTATAGATAGCAAGCTTGGTCTCTAAGATTACCTTTGATGTTCTGCCAATGAGCCAATATAATTTCCTAATATTAATTTCGCCAATATTCTTTCCTTCATATAAACTGTTTTTGCTTGGATATGTTGTTTCCACGTTAGTCTTTTATCCAGTGTCATACCAAGGTATTTGACTAACTCCTTAACCCTTTCGTTACAGATGCCGTATATATCCAGCATCCACATGACGACCTGTGTGTACGGGTGCCGTATATATCCGGCATCCACATGACGACCTTGGCGTACGGGTGCCGTGTATTGTATATCTGGCGGCTTGCATATATACGACCGCCGTCTCACGTCGGCAAAGAAGAATTTCCTGTATCGGTAGAGTATCTCTTGATTTTATCGACCAATATTGGATTAATCCTAATAAAAGAATACTTTTCTTTTCTCCAATCCATTGTGGAGTGCATACTGTACAAACCGGGATTGAAATACAAAATAGGATATATAACAAGGGTAACACAAAGTCTTCTTTGTTATACCACTAGAAGAAATGGCGAAAGGGGGAAATAAATTGGAGGAATTACTGTACAATTTTAGAATTTTAGAATTCAAAGGTTAGAAACATTTATTTGAAATTTTTGTTTGAAGCTTTGTTTAAAATTTATTTTGTAAAATATCTTTTCCGCCCTTGTTAGAATGCCACAGCAAAGTTCGAAGAGAATCTTATTTTTGAATGGATTGTCAGATTCAGAGTATGATTCAGACGATGAAAACAAAAATAATTTTACTCTACGGAAGAAAAGAAGAAATATATGTAGCACTTCAGAGTCAGAAGCAGAAAAGGATGAAAAAGACGACATTAACTGCCATACATGGACAACAAAAACTTTTATACCCAAGATTCATCAATATACACAAGAAGATTCAGAAATCAAAAAAAAATATTACACGATCAGCAAAAGCTATCGATTATTTTGAACTCTTCGTCTCTGAAGAGGTTGTGCAATTCGTCGTAACCGAAACATTGGTATAAAAAACAGAACAACAATATGAGCAATTCAGAACGAACAGTATTGTCTGAAATGTACTGTTTTTTTGCCGTATCGTTTTTGATGACACGAAATAAAAAATTGTCGTTAGTAGAATATTGGAGTGTAGATAAACTCCTCCCTAGCGACATCTTCGGAGAAATTATGTCTAGGGACCGATATTTTAAATTGTTAGAAATGTTACATTTTAATCACGATGCCGGACCTACCAACGATCGATTGTGTAAAATACGAGAAGTCACACAGTCAAACGTTCCAACCCTATCAAAAATTATGTATAGATGAAAGCTTACTTTTATATAAGGGACGGCTGTCTTTTAAACAATATATCCGTTTTAAAAGAAGTAGGTTTAGGATCAAATCGTTTGTCTTAAGTGATTGCAAAACGGGGTTTATTCAGGACATTATTGTTTAATCTGGCTCTTTAACCCTTTGCGGTCCGATGTCGAGTGTGGCTCGACATGGTCTTTCGTTTCAGTACGTCCGATATATGGTTAATTATAGGCTGTAAACAATAAAAAAATGTTTAAAAATTTTACAATTTTATTTTATACATGCGGTGTTATCACGACGCTAGTGAGAGTGATTACCTAGTCATTCAAGTCAAGCAGTCTAGGTACAAACAATACCTAGGATGGGGTACCCGCTAACTTCCTCGGAGAGGCTAGCAACCTACTGGGGGTAAAAAACTTAATAAAAATGCTCACAGATTCTAATTTCTTTAAAGTACTGATAATTAGATGAAATTTTGGTATAATCTGCAAGGAAATTTGATGTAGATTCTAATGAAATTAAAAAAAAAAAAATCAACATCCTTATAAAGAAACTTTGATTTAAAGATTTCAAAGTGATTTTACCTATTCAAAAATACAAATTAAAAATTTTTAAAAATTATTACACTATTGACAGTATAATAATAAAATAGTTGGCAATAATTTTTTTGTGAAAAAGTTTTTTTAAATATGAAAAAAAAATTGTTTTATGTTCTTTTGCGTTTTTTTGCATTTTTTGCAAAAACTATTGCACTAATGCAAAATGTCATTTAACAATTTTTGTAGACAATTGGATTATCTACAACTTTAATTTGAAATATTTTTAAATGTTTTTAACTGTTTAGGAGATATTCTCAAAAAAGTGTATATTTGGGAATTTCGCAACGTTTTTGCAACCTTTCCGGTAAAGTAGCCGCAATAATATTTTGAGATATTAATAATCTAGTATGAGTGCAACTCTTTCACAGTAACCCTTTTTTTTAACCCAAAATGGCAAAGTTAGAGCTTTGTTGACTGGACTTCATAGTGGACAACGAAAATCCGGGTACTGGATAATCAGACGCTATAGTTCAAACACTTATGAAGCCCTACCTTGGAAAGGGCCATACACTTTATGTCGACAACTGGTACACAAGTCCAGCATTGTTCAATTTACTATATAATAATCGTACAAATGCTTGCGTAACCGTTAGGCAAAGGCGGAGCGGAATTCCAAAGACCAATGAGCGACTAAAAAAAGGGGAGGCAATTTTTCGTTCATCTAATAATTTATTATTTATAAAATGGGTTGACAAGATCATCTTTCCACCATGCACACAGCAGATTTTGTAACGGTCTCCAGGCGTGGAGGAGATCAAGTAGTTCAAAAACCGGTCTGCGTAATAGATTATAATAATTCGATGGGTACCGTAAATAGAGCAGATATAGTGATAAGTACCGTGCATTCAACGCGAAAATGTTTGAAATGGTACAAAAAATTTTTTTTTCATATGTTAGACATATGTATATGGAATGCGTATTGTCTTTACAAACACAAAACGCGAAAAGTTATATCCATGGCCAAATTTCACTTACAATAAATCAGAAAAATCGTAGAGAAGTATCATAAGGGCAAAAATTCTCATCACCGAACAGAGAATAATAATCCATCGAAACTGATTGAAAGACATTTTCCTTCGGTCTATGCTCCGGTAGGAAAGAACTGAGCTAGAAGGTGCGTCGTTTGCACAGCAAACGATAGAAGACGCGAATCTAGATATGAATGCAAAAGTTGTAACGTAGGTTTATGCGTGAGCCCTTGTTTTAAAATTTATCACAGCGAATTAAATTACTAGAAATTATAACTTTATGTTATTATAACCATAAATTGTATTTTTATTTATAATAATGTATTATGTAAATATACATAATATGTATATGTAATAAATATGTAAATCACTAAATATGCTTTAAAATATACTTATTTTAAAGTTTCTCATATAATATGACGAAAAAGTTGTTAAGTAGCTCTTAAAAAAGTATCCATATAAAGGAATTTCAAGGTAGTGTTGAAAGACGTCTGAGCGTTCACCGTAGACTAACAACGTGCAATGTGTACACGTTTCTGCGCGGCGCCCCGTTCAGTGGGTTCACTCCGGCGGCGCGCACTACCGTAACAAAAGGGTTAATAAGAATTTTTACCCCATTGTCTAAGTGATTGTGAATCAAATTTTGGTAACCTCGAAAATGATACTGTATCAGAAGAAAGTGAATCTGGTATTAGGCCTCCAAAATTTCGAAAAAGAAATATAATAGTATCAGATAGCGACAACGAATTGGAGGAAGAATGGAACGAACATGATATGACACCAAACTTACCGAATTATTTAAATATTCCTGGTGCAACCATTGAACTTGGAGACGCACTAACTATTAGTGAAGTAGCGGATTTATTTTTTGACAAGACATTTTTCGATTTGGTTGTTACGCAGACCAATTTGTACTATTTTCAAATGAAACCCTTACATAAAATCTCTACGAAAACGGTATCATGGACGGAAGTGACGGAATGAAATAAAGAAGTTTCTTGGATTGCTGATATTGATGGGTCAAACCAGAAAATCTTATTTTAAAAGATTATTGGTCAACGGATTCTTTAGTTAAAACACAAATCTTTCAGGCAACTATGTCCGGAATGCGATTTAAGCAAATTCTCACATTTTTTCATCTAAATGATAATACAGAACGTATAGTTCCTCAAGACAAACTTTCCAAATTTAAACCGCTTTTGAATTATATCATTCCAAAATATCAGGCCCTATACATACTCAAACAGAAGCTAGCTTCAGACAAAGCAATGATACCATTCAGAGAACTCATCAGCTTTAGAACGTACAACCAGGCAAAGATAACGAAGTATGGAATTTTGATCAGAATGCTTTGTGAAAGTGAGAGTGAGTATATATGCAACTTTGAGATCTATTCGGGGCAAGGCAAAAAGTTGCAAGAAACAATATTGTCAATATTGGACCGTAGCTTGGTTGTTGGAATCACATATACCAGGACTACTACTATAACAGCGTTTCTACAGCCGAGCTATTGATCAGGAAAAAAACATTAGTTTGTGGTACCATACGTAAAAATCGTGGCTTACCAAAAGTCCTGTTGGAAAAATCTAAAAGTCTACACAGAGGAGAAATGACATTTTTACGAAAGGGACCAGTTGTTTTTATTGCTTGGAAGGATAAAAGAATAGTACGGATGGTATCAACTATTTATGATGCTTCTATGAATTCAAGTGGAAATCGAAAAAAAAATTATAAAGATGACACAATCAAACCTACATGCATATTGCAGTACAATAAGCATATGAAAGGAGTAGATCGTGCAGATCAGTATTTAGCGAATAGCAGTATTTTCCGAAAAACTGTTAAGTCGTACAAAAAATTAGCTTTTTTTCTGATAAACAACAACTCGTTCAATGCATATAAAATGTACTTTACCTATCGGCCAGAAAGTAAAATAAGATATAAAAAATTTCTACTGGAAGTAGCCAGAGAATGGAAAACAGTGGTTTCCAAAGAATGCAGCACTGCACCTCACACTTCTGGAAGATCTCAAACAGCTCTTTCTAAAAATCTACCCTCGAGGCTTTCTGGACAACAAAGAGACCACATCTTACAAGGAGTCCACCAACACGGTCCCTCTCAGAATTTATTGAAACTTCACATACGCTTACAAGGAGATCGTTAGGTCAGCCCCCCTTGTTTTTCTTTGAAATTTTGCACACTTGTAAATGTTGATTAGTGCTACAATTTCGCCATTTAAACTACCCTCCAATACTCAACCCTTTTCGAGATATCGGCCGATGAAATTTGAATAAATAGACGGTAACGCATATATGCCTTTTCATTTCATTAATTGACAGAAGTCATCGATAGCCGAGTGGTCAGAGGCGCTGGCTCGCAACCGGGGCGTCGCAAGTTCAAGTGTTGTTGATTCACTTTTTTTTTTTGAAGATGCAATTTCTCTTTTATTCTCTATTAAGAAAGAGCAATTTTGCAGTATTTTAATAAAAATTTTTATCTGCCTACATTAAATCTATTGTGTTTTTTTTCGATTATAATTGCTCATTCCTTGATACTGTAAAATATCCTATATTTTTTATATTTCTTGAAAATCTGTTATATCCAAAGAAAGAGGAATAATCATTTCGTTATCTTGTATGAACTCCTAACAATGAAGTCTACACGCAAGTCCTACCAAATAAATTTCTTTATTTCATGGATTGAATATCTGATATTATTTGGAAACAAAAAATCTTACAGTTTCAAGAAACAAGCTATTTTAATACGAGAAATCGAACAGAGAACATATTACCTTGCTAGGAGAAAGTGATTAATAAGCGTACAAAAAAAGTGATAAATTTGTATTATAAAAATGGAAGCCTCTTCCAGTTGTTCGTGTGGTGTAACTAAAACATGTAGTGATAATTGTAGTTTTTTCTATCCAACCATTAAAAGGTGCAATAGAGTATGCCATAACTCTTCTTTTAGAAGATGATCTTGTTTCCAAGGAAGTACCAGCAATAATAACAGCTAACATGATGTGAATAGGAGAAGAAATTCATCAACGCATTGTCGAAATGACAATGAGTCATGCATTAGTATGTGAAGAAGAGCTCATACGAAACGATGTGACAGAGAGTGAAAATGCGTTTCATACAGTCGTAAAAAATAATTATGACGAAGAAAACTATGAGCCACCAAAAGAAAATAAAGCAAAGTTTATTGTAATTCCTTTTGCAACAAAAATAAAAGTAGTTACACTTGCACGTGAAAACCCTAGTTGGACTTTGAAAAGTCTCCAGTCGAAAGGAAGTAAATTACTACGGAGCAAAAAATATTTAAAAAAATGGAAAGAGTCTGTTAAATCGGGAGGAACCGTGTACGATAAGAACAATATTATTAATGCATGGACGTACGATCGTTTTATAGAAGCACGAAACGACAATCAGCTAGTAAGTAATTTTTACTATCACACACTAGGAATGACATTAAAAAAACAAATAAATAAAACAATTCAATTCGGTAATACATAATTGATTTTACTGAACAGGTGACGACAAGAAATCTGCAAGAATAGGCTTTGACAGCCGCAAATCAGTTCCAATCTCAAACATATTCATTTAAAGCGTCAAGTACATGGGTAACCCGATTTAAACAAAAAAACAAAATATGTCAAAGAAAAATAACACGCTATATTGGTGCAAGAGAATCATCCACATTAGAGGATACTATGAAAGCGGCGGAACAATTTTATGTCCAGACACGTTCAATCATTCCACAATATAGCAAAGATTGTATAATAAACACAGACCAAACTGCATGCCAATATCAATCTACATACGATAGGACACTGACCTCAAAAAATTCTAAATCTGTACTCGTTAAAAAAAATGATTTAAGTAAAGTAACACACACATACACAGCACAATATGCACTAACAATGGCAGGTAAGCTACTACCTTTGGTTTTTCTATGTTTAAGAGAACCTAAAAGAACATTTGGCACTAGGGTTAAAAAAACCGTTGAAGGATTAACAGACCTGTACGAAAATGTAGTAGTAGTAGTATGTTCAAAATCTGGCAAGCTTTCAACAGAGAGTTATCAAACATTTTTAAAAAAAGTTATTCTTCCCTACGTGGAAGATAAACAATTTTTACTAATAGTGGATTCCTGGAAGGGTCGAACAAATCCCTCGTTATATGATGAAATTTTTGAAGACAAAGATGGTGTGAATACATGTAAATTAAAAGTTATTCCACCTGAATGTATATCTATTTGTCAACCATGCGATGTTTGTTTTTACAGGCAGATAAAAATTTTTATTAAAAAACTGCAAAATTGCTCTTTCTTAATAGAGAATAAAAGAGAAATTGCACCTCGCGAGGATGCAATTAAGATACATTCACTACTCCACCATCAATTGTCTCCGCAAATATTTTCCGATATGATTAAATACGCATGGTTTGCGTCAAAATTATGTGAAGAAAGATCAATTTTTTTAAATGTAAACCAGGTATGCTTCACTACAGAAGATTTAAAAACCGCATGTACGTGTGGGAACTCTTCATTTATAAAATGCAGCGTGTGTAGATTAACTTTATGTTTTACTTGTTTTTATGACAAGTACCATCGAAAACATGTATCAGTTAAAACATGTAAAAAAATATTAATTTTTGTAAATATTATTTATTATGGGTTACCTATATTATATAATGTTTATTATATGTTGTATATTTTATATTATAGAAATAATAATTGTTATATATATATATGTGTGTGTGTGTGTGTGTGTGTGTTATGCATACTTATTTTGTATTATTTTTTATGTCAGAAATATTTATTAGGTTTTATTGGATATATATTATTTGATATTTAATTACTACTTACTTGTGGAGTAGATAAGAGTAAGTGAGTGAGAGTGGACGTTGGAGAGCGAGGGCAGAAAGAAATTAAGAAGGAAGAGGTAATTAAGCAAATAAGGGAAGCGAAAAGGTGAAATAGCGGTGGAGACAGGGGAGAAGAGCCAGTACGAGTGTGGGCGAATAGAGTAAAGGAGAGGAAGGAGTTTAGGGTGCAAGTGTAGATAGGTGGATTTATTGTGGAGGCTAGATGGATAGGATGAGTGAGGAAGTGACAGGGTTGAGTGAGGCGCCGGTAGAGGGAGCGGTGGGAAAGAACAAGGCAGAAGTTGTGAAGAAAAGAGGCACGGGAAGACCGAAAAAAGGCGAAGGAAAGATGGGAATTTGCGGCAGCGAGAAGATAGACCGTTTCTTGACGGTGGAGGGAGAAGAGAAGGAAGGCACATGGGTGGGTTTTGAGCCAAGATGCAGGTTGAAGCGTACGCCGTGTAAGTACTCGGCAGATATGGTGGAAGGGAACAGTATGGAGGGAGAGATGGAATGGTGCAATGATGGGTCAGGTGGTGAGCGCAACGGGCGGCGTAACTTAGCGGAGCTGCTTGGTGTGACGAATGAGGGAAGGAAGAGGACAGACGTTGAAGAGGGGGGTAGTGTAGGGACGGAGAGAAGCAGGAATGAAGATGTGCTGATAGTTTTGGGGGAATTGGAAGGTGGCGAGCATAAGAACAATAAGGAGAAGGGTGAAAAACATGGGGAGGTAGGAGAAGGGAGTGTGGAGGAAAGCGCAGGTAACAGTGGAAAAGAATGTGAGGAGGAAGAGGTTTCGAGGGGGGATGGGGACTATATGGGCAATATCAGGAGCATTGAGTATATTCCAGAGGTGTCGGAGGGTCTATACAATTGGCTGAAAGGATTGAGGGAATCGGAGATAAAGATGGGAAACAGAATGGACAAGAAAGCAAAAGAGCAGGAGAGTGCGCTAGGACAAGAAGTTAGAAGTAGAGTGAATGATGCGATGGATAAGATGTGGCAGCGGGTGATGGACGAGATAGCAGGATGGAAAAAAGAGTGGAGAGAGGAGGAAAGGTGTGCGGAATGCGCAAGGATAAAAAATAAGAGAGAGAGGTGGGAAAATGATTTGAGGAGTTTGAGAGAGGTAGCGGAGCGGGACAGGAGACAATGGGTGGAGGAGCGGGGGAGACTAGTGCGGACAATTGATAGGCTAGTGACGGAAAAGGAAGGCAGGTAGAAAAGGAGAAAGGGGTTGAATACAAGAGGCGAGGGGGAAGAAATGTCAGTCTGGAATCGGCGAATGGGGGATCGGTGGATTATGAAGAGGAGTCGGTCCAGAAGCGAGGAAGATGGGTTATGGAGACGAGCAATAGAG
>JACGTP010001328.1:0-11142 GCA_023678845.1 Mischocyttarus mexicanus
TCAATAATAATAATAATAATAATAATATTAAGTATGATGATGTTTTATTTTGCATTAAGGACAAACATGTCTCTCCTTTTAAAAGTCCAAATAATTATCGTCGTATATAAAAAAAAATACTCTCATATATATAACAAATAACAATTATTTCTAAATTTCCCTGTCTGCTGATAAATAAATATTTGAATGTAACTTTATATATTAATGAATTGAAACTAGTTTATAGCGTTTTTCAGAAACAAATACCGATTTGTTTTGAATAAAATTAAATAAATACATTAATCGAAATATTGCCCATCGTTTACCACTACTTTATCCCATCTTGTAGGCAATTCGTGGATGCCCCGTAGACAGAACTCTTCGTGCCTGGAGACAATCCATGAATCGATGGTATTTATAACTTTTTCATATGAAATGAAATTAAAATTTTTTAAATGCTGATCCAAATAAGGAAAAAGGTAGTATTTGGAAGGAGCAATATCTGGAGAGTACGGCGGATAGGTTAACTCCATCCATTTCAGTTGTCGCAGATATCTTTTCACTATCTTTGCGGTGTGCGGTCGAGATTTGTTGTGGAACAAAATAACTTTATCGTCTCTTTTACGGAATTCTGGTCGTTTTTCCCATAATGCATGACACAAACGAAAAAGTTGTGATTGGTAAAGTTCCCCAGTCATGAATTCGGTCGATTTTAAAAGTTCATAATAAACAACACCCCATTGATCCCACCAAATACAAAGAAGGGCTTTGGATTCACGAATTTTGTGTTTGACCAGTGATGATGACGGTTCTTCAGATTGAAACAGTGATTCTTCACACGTAGTATCGTAATAATGTAACCACTTTTCATCACCGAAAACAATTCGATGTAAAAAATTTTTTCTTCTCTGCCGTTGAAGCAGTATTTCACAGATAAATAAACGCTGTTCAACGTTCCTCGGTTTTAATTTACGTGGGATCCAATTTTGTTTTTTATTTATGATATTCAAAGATTTAAGGCGTGATTCTACAGTGCTATGCCCACACCCAAGAGATAAACACAACTTGTTAACTGTTAGAGATGAGTCTTGTTGAATTAGTTTTATCAAAGGCTCAATTTCATGTCTTTTTGGACCAGGTTTCTTGTATTTCAAATTAAAATCTCCGTTTTTAAAACGATTATGCCAATAGCTACAATTATTATAAGTAATAATCAGATAACCATATGTTTTTCCCAAAATCTTATGGCTTTCCGCAGCACTTTCACCCATAAAAAAATAATGAAGCAAAACACTCCGCAGAAACAGTTTATTTGGAGTGAACTTTGACATACTTAAATAATTGCAACTTGTCGTTATTAACTATTGAAAAATAAGATGTGTCGTAAAAATAATATTTAAATTCAAATGATTTACAATAATTTTAATTCTGAAGAATACTATAATGTCACCGCCGTTTTTAGTAATACCTTGCGAATGAATCCCCACAACGAATATTTAGGAACTTATATAGCCTAAAGACGATTATTTGAAAATTTGTAATTTTAACGACTGTATTAACGACCGAAAATCAAATGTGTAATTTACGTACGTTCTCAACATACGTGTTTAATAATATTTATGTTACGAAGAAAAGTAATTCTTGTTACTTCAAATATATCAGAATTTCGTATTACTTCTAAATTTAATGGTAAAATCGTTACAAAGTAATAATAATATTTGAATGTACCTTTGACTTTGCAGTATTAACTTTCTAATAAAGGAGAATAAATAACGAATGTTTTCAATACTAAGCGCAAAGAAAAAAGGTAGAGTTTGTAAGAAAATAACTCGATACATTTTTCGAAGTTCACAGGTAAAATACAGAATTAACAAAGATACTTATATAGAATGTCTATTGTTCAATTAATTTATTGAATCAATTGTTACTATATTTTTTACAAGAAATATTCACAAAAATACTTGCTTTGAGCAATTGCAATATTTTATGATAAATTTTTTATAACCTTGTTGCTTGATTGAGTAGTAAATTTTAAATAAATGTCGTATGAAAAATTTTTCAAATATAATTTGTTATATATAATATGCTATGTAATTAAATACTAAACTAATATATAAATACATATGTGTAAAAAAAATGTATTTATTAAATCGGTATTTATATAAATGTATAGAAAAAATAATAATGTATATATGAATCGCAAATATGAAGAAAACAAAGTGTTTATGGAATTAGTTTATCGAGTTTAATAAATAATTTACATAAGGTCTTTTAAGAGAGGCAGAAATTGTCAATCACAATATTACTGTAGGATGGGTACTATTAATGATGGATTGGTAAAATTATTAGAGATGAGTAGTTGTAAGTAATGTTTATTTAAGTTTAAAAATATAATTCGCTAACTTCACTGATTCAATACAACGAAAAAATTCAATGCAAAGAATTCGGCAACCTACACATCATGTAACCCAATTAGTCGGGAATCAATTTCCGTATTATATACCTGAAACTTCGAAAACAAACAATCCTACACGAAAGTTTTCACTCTGTTATGAATGTAAGATCAGGAAAGAATCGCCTTACTGGTGTTCTGTTTTGAAAGCCCTATTGTGTCTAGTACCCTATTTCGGTGAATACTACTCCATAACTGGAAATTATCTTTTTAACTTTACATATATTATTTTTTCGTTTTTCGTTAATTATGTAATATATGGTCAATATATAAATAAATATTAGTAATAAAAGTAGCAATTGTATAGATTAAACCTATCTTTTTGATGCAATATTACCCTGTGCTTGACGACTATACTCGTCATTGATCGATTTTCGTAGCACACAGAGGTGCGCACTTTCAAAACGGAGCGACACAGTTAACTGGTTAAGAGTATTAGTATTATTAAAATGATCTGATATTCTGTAAATGAACTCAAGTGTATGGAGACTTTAATAAATAATATTATTCTAATGAAGTTTAAAGAAGAGATCAGAAAAAAATATAATGCCAAGATCTTTCATGGAGACTAATGAAGATAGTTCATATGAATTGATGAAGTAATCGCAGATCTGAAAATTCTTTCTGCGGTTAAAATGAACTATATGGCATTTAGATAAATCGAGTGATAATTTATTAATATGAAACCAATCATAAAGTTTATTATCATCCTGCAAACGATAAGAACTATCGGGACTATGAATGCACTTAAAAATGTTTAGATCATCAGCATAAAGGAGAAACTTAGAGTTCTGAAAAATATAAGAAATATCATTAACAAAAAAAATAAAAAGAAGGGGACCAAGATGAGAATCCTGTGGAACACCAGAAGTTACATTAATTTCTTTAGAAAAGGTGTTATTTAATTTAACAAATTGAAATCTAAATGATAAGAAGCTGGTAATCCGAGAATGAATACAGCCATTATGCAAAGGGAAAAACAGACCCTTACTTGTATTTTAAACAAATAATTATAAATATTATAGAGTGGAAAAAATATTTCCCCTGGAAGTGATGGAATTCGGAAGTTAGCAAATAAAATGGTGAAAAATAAAGAAGAAGAGAGAGAGAACATTCCTGCAAAGTGGCGTAATATTTTTTTTTCTTTTCTTTTCTTTTCCCCCTTCGAAGGAATTCCTCAACGGGGACAGCAGAAGAAAAAGAATAAGAAGAGGAAGGATGAAGAATTTTTTTGTTAGACGATAAAACCGGGGATGTACCTATGACAGCAGTCGAGGGAGGGGGACGTTGACAAAAAGAAATAGAAAGAAAAAAAAAAAGAAAAAAGAAATGCTCGTGGGAGAACGCGAGTTATTCGCGTCGAACGTTTACAGCCTGTACGAGAGAGACTCGTTTTTTATCCACGTTCGTTCCACCCCCTTGAACGGGACTGAATTTTTCCGATAAGTTGAAAAAAAAATAGTAAAAAAAGAAAAATGAAAGAAGAAGAAGAAGAAGAAGAAGAAGTGGAAAAAATATCTAACTGTCACTGAGAGTTTACCGTTCTCGAGGGTATCGGACAAACATACAAAAAGAAAGAGAAAAAAGATATAAATCAACAATAAATATTACACCAGATGGAATATATGCGAGGGGCAGGAGGTAAAGGGGGAGGAAAAAAAAGATGACTTTTGACGATAAGTTTTTCATTGAAAAGACGAAGCAGCACACTTCATTTTGTAAACATTTTTTTCTTCCCCTTCCTATTCGTTCATTTCTTCTCATTTATAAGTCACTGGGATAAAAGGAGAGAAAGAAAGAAGGTCAGTGATTATTCGTTCGGATAAAAGATAAACCATCGTCGTCGTTCAGCAGGTACGAAAGGAAACGGTGGGTTATAGCAAAGGGAATAAAATAAAAATTGAGATAAAGGACGAAGTAAAGGTAGTCGTCTTCGCAGGAAATAAATCGTTCGAATAAGGAAGGACGACAACTACTACTGCTGCTTTCCCTTCTCGACTAACTTCCTAACGTACAAATACACATAAAGACACATGTGTAGAAAGAAGTAGAACACGCATGTATATATACGTACTAACCTTCTACTTAGATTTTTCTTATCCTTTTCCTTTTCATCGTGCATCCTCTTCTTGAGTAAACGTCAAGAACATCGCGTTCTCTCACGCGCGGAGATTTTTCACGTTTCCTCCTCATCCTCCTCTTCCTTCTCCTCCCTTTATCCCTCTTTCCAGCTGAAATACTATCTCGTCTAGTCCTCTTTCTCTTTTTCTATTTTTTTCTCCTTCTATTTGTATTTTTATCTTTTTCTTCGTTTATCCAAAAGAAACGATGTGATGAAAACGAGACTCGCACGAGTCACGTTAACAATGTCTCACCGTTCTCGACTTACTCGACAAGTAGAAAAAGACAGAAATAAAGAGGTAAAACTAAATACAGACAGACAGACAGACAGACAGACAGACAGACAGGTGGGTAGACAGGTGGGTAGACAGGTAAAAAGATTAAGTGAAATAAGAAATCTGGAAAGCTCTATTCGGTTTAAAAGAAATGTAAAATATTTTATCGAACTAACTGGTTATTGAGAAAAGGAGAAGAGAGATAGAGAGATATAGAGATATAGAGAAAGAGAAAGAGAAAGAGAGAGAGAGAGAGAGAGAGAGAGATAATATCATTGGAATTCGTGGTATAAAGGAAGAAGTACCTAATAAGGAAGATATCACATACTGTCAAAAGAAAAGAGAGATTGAGACGTACGACGACGTTTCCTTTTTTATTGATTCAATAACAAGAACTTTTCTTTTTGTTGGATTTTGAATGTCAAAAACGACGACGACGACGACCACGACGAGACGAAGACGACGCACCTAATATTCTCGTCGTTATCGTTCTTTCAACCAACGCCTTAGTTCATTTTTATTTATTACCTTTAATATCTTTTAATCCTCTTCATCATCTACTACCTCATTTTTATTCCATAAAGAAATGATAAAAATTAAAATTCATAATATATTCGGAAAAAGGGAATTATTGATAATTAATTTCATTGATTATACGAAAGATTGATGGGAATTATTATTAATCTCTTGGCACTATTGTGGCTTTCTTTGATGTCATCTTTCAGGACAAGAATTATTAATTGTATTACAGTCGAACCTTTTTTTTGTGCGGTCCCTTTTTATGCGATTTTTTTGTATGGGGTACTAAGACGATTAAAATTCATATACCGCATTAAACAAAATTGCATAAAATAGATCGCACAAAAGTAATATCGCATAAAAAGGGACCGCATAGAAACAGGTACGACCGTATTAACTATTTAAAGTGAATTGTAAAAGTTTAAGTATGCGTATTATATTTTTAGAAAAATAATAATTAAATCATCGAATATTTCATCGAATATCCCCGTCCGGAGAATAGGCCTCGCGCACAATTCAGCCACAAAACAGTTTCAGATTAAACCTTAGCGTTCCACGAATTTCTCTACTTTCTGCATACCAACAACTCTGGCACATTTTCGTATCGGAGCGCTTGAAGAAAAGAAATCTTATTTTCAGTGGATAGAATTACACGTGCTTGTGAATGTTTCAGATTTTATTTTTTTTTATAAATATGCACTTTTCTCGTTTAGGTAAAAGAAAAATTTTAAATTTTGCAGTTTGTCATGGGGTGATTTCTTATGAAATAATCTCCCATATGCATTCCGGGTTTACTTATGTTAAACAAATTTTACAATAAACATTTGTTTTACGTCTGCCATCCTTTTCTTTCATTTTAGAACACGCAACGCGGTCCTTTTTTTACACCTTTCCTGATTATATGAAGCTTTCCGTCTATAATCAGATTTCAGAAATTGACGTAGAATCTTTGATTTTTTTTTGACAAAAATTTCCAACGAGTTGATCGAATAAAATTTACCGATATTGACAATGTGTCAGTACTTCCACATGTAAATTGCACTGTATAGTTTTATAAAGAATGTACGAATTAAATATTGATATCTATTTGGGATATATATCGATATATCCCAAAAAAAAAACATTTTTCGCTACCACTTAAGGGGATCGTATGACACCCCTCGTGACGGCCGGATTTTTAAACATTTTTTACATACTTTTTCTACTGGAAAATCATTTTAACAGATTTTGCGCGGGTACTTGCCGCCAAAGTCTTACCGAAATTTTCTTAATGATTTAATTGTAAATATAATATTTAAATTGGTTTAAAAGGAACTATAGAACGATCGTACAGCCGAAAAAAGGTAACTGTCTATCCGATCTTATTGTACAAATACACAAAAACGCATCGATAACAATAATCCATCAATAATCCGTGAAAAACGACTTTAGTCGCTTTCCGCTCAAGATGTCTTAATAGCATATTTTAAACATGTTTAGGATTCAATTTGTGCAAAATAAAATTAGATTTTTTCAACCCATCACACAGGGTGACTCCCTTAAGTGATTTCCTCATGAAGCAATAATTATTCTAACGAATCTTTGTCTTCGCTCTCAATAATTTTTTTTTTCGTCTCTTCGGTGGTGTAACCACTATTTAAAGTATCAAAAACATAATAAACAATGTCTTCTAAACTATCTTTTCTTACTAAAGAATAAAATAAGTCTTCACTATCACTCAGCTCTAAATTCTCTCTAAAACATTTACTTTTTTCCATAATTTAACCATAAAAAAATTAAAATAAATTGACACCAATATAATAGACTTAATAAACACGTTCTTAACTACAAACATAAACTGCCATGTCGACGGTGACATAGAATGTTAAGCGTAATCATGATAAAAACATTTGGTGCCGCAGAAAAAACACGGGAGTCGTGGAATGAATGACTGATGCCCCCGTAGCAAAGACAACGAATCGCTAAAGGTTAATAAAATAAGAAAATTTAAATCAATATTAAATCAATCAAATGAAATGAATGATAATAAGATGATGATATATATGATACAATGCAGCATATCCAGATCCATATCTACACACATTTGATCACATAAGTATATCACTTACATAAAACGAAAATATACACACACGTGTACGCGACGCGAAATAACTTACATACTTTATCTAATATCTTAGTTAAAAAGACTAACAATTGATATAAAAATTCAGCTACGAATACATTCGACAAAGGTCAATTAGAAATTTAGCGACGTAATGTGTAAAAAAGAAATGATGTCGTTAGAATATAGACACCGGCCAAAGAGAGAGAGAGAGAGAGGTGAATATAAACAAAACATTGAACGCTCATCTAAGCCGGTTATTCGAGAATGTTTTTCTATGCCAAATTTCCTAGAATTCACCGAGAGATATAAACATAGCCAATGCTTATATCTCGTTTCACTTGGACTTACACCTTTGTCTATGTTTCTTTCAATACATTAAATATTATGTATTTATTACTTTACTATGTTTCAAAATAAAATTTAAATACGTTTGTACCGATAGTCTACTTTTCTTACCAGTGATCTATTATACTTTTGAACACATGTTTTCTATCTCTAATGATAAATATTCATTTATTTCTTCATATTTGGATAATTAATAATTGAGCGATTTATTTTGAAAGTAGCCTAAGTCCATTTGTCAATTATTTCCGCTTGCCCATGTTTACAAGGACAACTTCCACTTATCTGTCGATACAGCATTTGAGGTTACTTATATTCCAAATAAATACGATCATTTTAGACACATAAGTTTTCAAAGTTTGTTCAATAATTGAGCCGTTTATTTTTAAAGTGGCCTAGTCCATTCTTACTAAGAAAAAACGCATATTATTCGTCGCTAGGGGATGAAGATACAGATAGCGATGGAGAAAAGATTGATGAAACATACATCCAAAAAGTGCGAAAGATTAAACGGAATTTAAGAAAAAGATATTTTACTCAAACCGGAAACATCGTACCTTTCAAAGTTTTCCAAAACAAAGATTGCCGTTATTTAAAAGCTTGCATACAAAATTACGAAGAAGAAGAAAGAAAGAATATTTTTCAGAGGTTTTGGTATTTGAGAGATTTTAAAGAACAAAATATATTGCCTTACGTATCTGTCGAGCGCAAAACTGTGTAACGAAGACGTCAAAAAAAACAGAAAAGATTCGTTAATAAATAGGAGTTTTAGGTATTTGTTAAATTCCAATAACGAAAAAGTTCTCGTCTGTCAAAAATTCGTCTGAACATCATGATTTCTTCAAATCCATTTCACACGCACAAAATGCAGATGAACAGTAAATTGTTTTGTAATTTATGTAGTTAACAAATGTTTTTCAAGTGTTGTAAAGATATATCAAATAAATTGAGTATTATTTTTTCCAATTTGAAGCATCTTAACCCTTTGCGGATGGATGTCTACTCTCAGCCAACAAAGACTTTTTACCGTTCCGGTCGTATGTCTGCTCTCAGCCACAACAACAAAAAACCGTAATAATCTTATATTATATTCATCCATGTATCAAGTTACAATTTATCTGCAGAAATATAAATTATTAATCAACCTATTCACGAACTTATGCGGTGCTCCTATCAATTGGTGATAAAGAAATCTAGTGCGAACGAAAGATGTTACCTATCGCCCATCGAGGAAGACGCTGACTTTTGCGCCAGTCGCCACTTTTGCGTAAAGAAATCGAAACGATTTGAAGATACTTTGTAAAATTCCAAATAATATTTTACAAGTTATATCTAATTGTAATTAGGCATTCCCGCTTTTTAAAATATTTCAAAATAATTTTCCAAAATGGCCAAAAGAAAGTTACCCATAGAAGTTCCATCTTAAACTGAAAATAGGAATAAAGAGTTTGATTTTATAGGTACAGCAATTTTTTTACTGATCTATAGTATAAATCGTAAACTCAAACGAGTAGAACATTATCAAAAAATGACATTAACATCATATAGAAAATCATTTTCGCAGCATTACTGATCCAGCAACAAAGAGTCGAAAACAACCGTGCGCTTTAGCAGGGAACGCTCACGCGTTGCAAACTCGAGCACGCGACTTAAAAATGGAAAAGCGTTCAAAAAATTCGATATCTCTACTTCTTAACTACATACATACATAACTTTTTGTTGATATACCGGAGCAATCAAAAAGCAATGGCAACCTTTGTTTTTCTTCATTATAAAATATTTGTTGCGTCACCAACGCAACGCAAGGAGATTTGAAAGAAATCTAATACCGTTATATCATAAGGACTATCGGTAAATATCCATAGGTGCTAAGTGGGCATATACCACGCCGAGCAATCGCGCTATATCGCTTCTTTCATTGTAGAAGATTAAAGGATGGTATCTATGTATACTTAGGATCTATGGAAAAAGTATCTTGCATGTCTAGGATCGATAAAAAAGGTATCTGTTTGTTTAGGGGTGAGAAATTCCTCAACTGAGTTTCTCATTTTTTCGTCCGATGGATATCGAAACCATCTGGAATGTGCCCTCTCCCTCCGCTAGCACCGTATATAAGGTGCGACTCACGTCGCACAAGCGTTCTTCTCAGTTCTTCTCTCAAACACATCAAACATAACACAAGTGAGATCGCACGCAATCGCCGTAGTAATAATCATAGCAAGCAGTTATTCCAAAAGCAAGCAAACATATATCTAACATAAGCAATAAGTGAAGATCCAAGCCATTACGGGATCGGAATTGTGTAATTATAAGTTCATTATAAATAAATCTCATTGTTCAACAAAGTGTAGAAGTTCCAAATTATTAAACACCAACAAACAAGCGAGCAAGTGATACAACGACTATCGTATATAGATAAATAACTTAAAAGTACCGAGCAGGCAACGGTCGTACAAGCGTATACAATATTCTTGCAACACTGAAAACGCTACACTAGTAATGATTTTTGTACAATATACAATTAGTATAAAACTTTGCTTTAATAGTATTCCAAAAAATATTTTGTAGAATTTCGATAGCGAACATATTTTCGTAGTTAATAATGGGATGTGCTTTGACTCACAGATATATACTAAATAGAGGACCACTGGAAATAAAATAAAATAATGCCATTAAAAGCTATCGTAGACAGAAAAAACTTTAAAAAGAACTTATCGATTAAAATAAATGTAGATGAGAGTAAAACTTTTACGGGTATTATTATCCGTCTCAATAAATAAACAAAATTTATTACTATAATTATGATTATAAAAATTTATAAAAAGTGTATGAATCATGATAATAATGATGATAATAATACAGATAGGAAGTATATGTATTACTCTTATATTAAAAAAATATTTTACAAAAAATTCTATTTATCGATTCACGAATTGTAGGGATTAATCGAATCTTAATTATTTTTACATATAATTCGTTATTTTTCTATTCGTAATACTTTTTAAATTAATAAATCTTATTGGAATAGTCAATAATAATTAATTCATTTTTATAATTTTTTCCAATCAGATACACGGAGTGTTTGTTTAACTTCCTCAACGAATAGATCACCGGACTCCCTAATTGCAATTTTCGTTATTTCTAATATTTTCGGTAGTCCAATTAAGAGTGTAATACATTTAAATGTCATCTTACACGCGCTAAAGTTTATTTTGACATCTACTCTGAATTAAGATGGTCAAACGATTATAATATTGTCATATATTAATATTGTTACTAACTTATAGTAACAATTGATATCGTGTATACTAAATTGATAATCATTTCGTGGAAGAGATCTGCCCAAACGG
>JACGTP010001329.1:0-11140 GCA_023678845.1 Mischocyttarus mexicanus
TTTTTCCTTCAATGCACGACTCAAACGCATCAATTGTAACCGGTAGCGATCCCCAGTGATGGTTTTTCATTGGGTTTTAACAATTCATAATAAACTACACCTTGTTGATCCCACCAAATACAAAGGAGGAGCTTAGATCCATGAATATTGCGTTTTGCCACTGATGATGATGATGGTTGTCCAGGCTGAACCCATGATTTTCTACGCTTAGGATTGTCATAATGTATCCACTTTTCATCACTAGTAACAATACGATGTAAAAAACTTGTTCTTTTGTGCTGTTCCCGTAAAAACACTTTATTTGGGATAAACCTCAACATATTGAAATAATAGTAACATGATGTTATTAACAATTAAAACATAATATTTGTCGTAAAAATAAAACCTTGTTAGAGGTGGTTTACGATAAATTTTGTTTCTGAAGGTGAAAACAGAATACTTTAAAATTCATGTCATCTTTAGTATAACGCTACGAGTTAATTCCAACACCTAATAATTAAAAATATATACATTGCTCTGAAATTTATTTGTGTTAAAGAAGAGAAAAACTTAGACTATTGTTTGTAGAAATAGAAAATAATACAATACTTTGTGTTCGATAACTTTTGATAAATAAAATCTTAACGTTTAGTTTATCGGAAGGACGTAAGAATAAATCCTTTCTAAAGTCTCTTTTTCGAATGGTATCTATCAATATAAGAATAAGAAAGATGGAAATAAAGAAAGGGATGCAATAAAAATAAAGGAAGGAAAGAACCGAAGGAAAGAACCGAAGGAAGCTTAGAAGAGGACAAAAGGAATCGCGCTGGCGCGCGGGCGCATTTACACAGATGGGAAAATGGAAAGAGGGACGCAAGCGCAAATCAGACGCAAACACGAAGCTTTAGAGTCACGCGGCGGCCGCAGTCGGTCCTCTCAAACCGCGAAATACATTCCGGCTCCCTCGAGGAAGAATATCCTGGGGTGGGTCAATTCGCGTTTTCGGGTCGTCTCGTTTATGTGTTTCGCGATCGGTTCTGCATATTTTATAAAGTTTTTTTCTTTCTCTCTCTCTCTCTCTCTCTCTCTCTCCCTCTCTCTGTCTGTCTTTCTCTGTCTTACTTTTTTCCAACAAAAAATTTCTATACCAATCCGAATTTTTGCCTCTTTCCCTATCATCCTGTTACGTGTGACGTGACGTGACGTTGTGTATTTGATGAATATTTAACGAAAGGAAACACGTGTTACGCTAATACGTGAATTATTTATAAGAAATAAATGATTTTTCTATAAAGTGTTTCATTTTGTAATTGTTCAGTTAAACGAATTGGAAAGAGACAGCACTTTTCAACGACGATGTTACGATCAACTTACCCAAATCTAAATAATCCTGTTAACGAAAAATGGTTTACGCGTATCTTCATTATTACATTCGAGCATCGTGTTTGCTCTTCTCGGATCATTGAATACGATGAAATTGCAATAACTGTTAACGCGAACTCGCGCGTAATATGATTCGTACGAAACGTTGAAAGTTAGATACGGTTATAGGTTGAAACACGTGGAATAGTTTATACGGAAAGTAAACAAGAGAGATTTTAATGGAAAGTTAGGAAGTTGTTGAAAACAAAATTGTGTATTATTATTTTACTGATTTCTAGTTGAATATTTGGTTAATGCTGAGAATTTTTAGTAATTATTTGATCATCGATAAAAGACCTAACTAAAGAACAAAAAGTGGATCAATTGGATTCAGTTAATGGAAAAATTGAAAGTTGCTTGATATTTTCGCGGAAAGTTAAAAGTCCGGACGTCCTCTTTACAAGTAGGAAAGGGGGGTCTGTTAGTTCACCGCTCGTAAAGTGCGGGTTAGGGGATTATTTTTATAGTCATGGCGTGAACGTGCATCGAATGATTCATTTTATAAAACGAACAAAAAAAAAACTTTATTGAATTTTTCATTTTTTCTTTACATCGTTGTAATATACTACTTTTACGACGTTTCTTTCAAACGACTCTTGTTTCCGTTGGTTTTTTCATTAATTACAGTAAAATGGCTGAATGTCACATCACGATTCCAACCTTGAGTTTACCCTTTTACATATATTCCTCGTTCTTTACTTGCGTATACTTTTCTTTTCCTATCTAACTAAATCACATGCATAGTATATTATTATACGCATATATGAATATTATAATAATATATTTATATATCAATATCGATCAAAAGAATCTTATTTATCGTTCAAAGTAATCAATTCAATCAACTGTTTTTTTAGCAAAATAAAACTTTCAATTAGATAATCTTTACGAAATTTCCAAGTATTCACAAATACATTCATTCCTCTACAGAGCAAACCTATTTCCAAATTTTTTAACAAAGTTCAAGAACGAAAGAGGGAAGAAAAGATTTTTCGTGTCCGATTTAACGGTGTATCGTGCTTCTCTGTGTTGTTCAGGGAGAGGATCCGACTTTACATTGGGCAAGTGTAGAGAGGAAATAAAAAAGAGAAAAAAAAGGAGGAAGAAGAAAAAGAAGAGGAAGAAAAAAAACGGTGAAGGAGGTGGAGGTGGAGGTGGTGGAGGTGGAGGAGGAGGAGGAGGTGGAAAACAGATTAGAAAACGTGAACAAGTTAGGAATTCGATCGATTTTTATTCGGTACGGGTTTTGCAATTTTTCAACAAGGAATTCAAAATACTTGAGATTTGATTCACGTATTTTTATGAGAATGGATATGTATATATCGAAATCTATGTAATATATATATGTATATAAAAATTATATCAAATTTGCATCGTGATTTCTCGAATACCAAGAGAATATTGAAAATTCAATTAAATCATTTATCTCTGTTCTTTTTTTTTCTAGTTTTTATTTTCATTTATTCTTTATTACGGATAAATATATATTTTTAGAATATAATCGTTATCACGAAGGGGAAAATACGCTCACACAGAAGTAGATCTACGTGTTAATTAAGATAATCCAAGATAGGAAAATGCGCTTGCGTTTATTCCTAAGAAGAAAAAATATCTTTTAAGCTTCTTAGTCCAAAATTTATTCGGTGCGGGACAATTAAATCGTACGGTATTATCTTCTCGTTTAATCGTGCATCTAATTAAGCCTTTAAGCACGCATATATCCAGAGACACACACACACACACACATACACACACATACAAACATGTACCTCATACACAAAAGGGAAATCCGTTGACTAGAAATTCGGAAAATTTATCAATCAAATCTTCTAACATCGTCATCCTCGACAACACTTTTTGGCCTTCGATGCAACGATATTTCGACTAATTTCGGTGAGTTTGTTCATTAATTTCTTTCTTTTTTCTTTACTTTTTTTTTTTCTTGTTATACTTTTTCATATCACTCGTTGTTTTAATTTTTAGTTTTTCTACTCGCGATCTCTCCTTTCGTTTAGTTGATTACGATTCGTGTTAATTAAAACGAATCAACGATGAAACGACGCGAGTTAATGAAAATAAATAATTATTAATATTTTATAAGATATTAAAGAAAGAATATTTTAATATATTTCGTATAGATATTATCTCAAAAGTAATACGACTATCCACAAACAAATTTACAAGAACCATGATTAAATCTTGTATATTTTCTTCTTCTCTGGTATTTAGAAATGTAAAAAATATGCTTCTCGTATTTAAGATCCCTTCTATTATAATTTAATTAGAAGTGGAAGAGCCATTTAAATGGGTAGGTTTCTATGAAAATAATTTTTTAATAGAGTGTTGTGTTTGCTTTAAAGTCTCTCGCATCCCCCGTATACATGTTTCTCTCGATATCGTTTGCCATATATACTCACATATATGTGCATATACCTTATAGATAGGTTGCTATAATATAAGCTGCTTCATCGATGACTTTGACCCAGTATAACGTTACTACTTTTTTTTTTGCAATTCATTTAAAATTTATTTATAAAATTCGAAATATATTGTTTTATCGATTCGTAAGTAAGAGAGGTTCCTTTTTAAATATCCTATTTTTTCTTTCTTTTCTTCAAAACTATCGTCATTTTGTCATTTTTGAAAATTATTAGGTGTACAAATAAGTTTCCGCCGTTTAACAAAGTATGGCTTTATGATTAAATTATGGTTAAAATTGACTGATGTTAAATGTCAAATTGTAAGGTTTGACATCTCTCGACAACATAATCTTGATATATTAGTGATTTTGTATTGGTATCGGATATTTTTTTTCCTTCGAAAATGTCGAGTTTTAGGCCGAATAAGCACCATTTGCGGGAACTTTTGATTAAATTATTTAATTTAAAGAAATCTTCATCTGATGAGCATTGATTGTTTGTGGAAGCATATTTCGAGGCTTTTTTAAGTTAGAGAAGTTTTCATGAATGGTTTTTATAGTTCAAGAACAGAGACTGTAACGTCGAAGATAAAATACGTAACGGAAGGCTGAAAGTGTACGAATACGCAGAATTAGAAATATTATTGGCTGAAAATTCGTGCCAAACGCAAAAAAAAAATTGCATTTATATTCGGTGTAACTCAGCAAGCAATTTTACATCATTTAAAATCATCAAATGGTTAATTTTTTAATAAGAACGGTGGAAATTTATTTGTACACCTAATACATATGTTCAATTATTGCAGTTTAAATAAATAACTAATTTATATTTTAACAATTATACCATATTTTTTAACTGATTTATGGTTTTTTCGTAATATTCTTATACATTACAAATTTTGTGTGTTTATTTCTTAAATGAAAGATAATGAATAAAAATAAATTCGTGATTATTTGATGTACGTTCATAGATATGCAATAATAACATGTATGTGCAATAAATTTTTAGAATTAATGTGGAACAAATAAATAAGTAAATAAATAAACCAAAGATTCAAGTTTTGTTGTTTCACTTATCTGATCGAACGTAAACATTGAGTTTTCCAAATAATATTTCATTGCATTAACATCTATGTTGGGTAATTCAAATTAAACAAATGAGAAAATTTGGAATAATACTTTAACAATATAAGATTGAACATTATAGAAATGAAACTATATTATTATTAGGTGTACAAATAAGTTATCGCCGTTCAACAAAGTATTGCTTTATGATTAAATTATGGTTAAAATTGTCTCATGTAAAACGTCATATCGTAGGATTTGACATCTCTCGACAACATAAATTTGGTATATTAGTAATTTTGTATCGATAACAGATATTTTTTCTCCTTCGAAAGTGTCGAGTTTTGAGCCGAATAAGCACCATTTGCGGGAACTTTTGATTAAATTATTTAATTTAAAGAAATCTGCATCTGATGAGCATCGATTGCTTGTAGAGGCATATGTCGAGGCTTTTTTAAGTTAGAGAAGTTTTCATGAATGGTTTTTATAGTTCAAGAACAGAGACTGTGACGTTGAAGACAAAATACGTAAGGGAAAGGTGAAAATGTACGAATACGCGGAATTGGAAACATTATTGGTTGAAAATTCGTGCCAAACGCAAAAAAAAAACTTGCACTTATATTAGGAGTAACTCTGCAAGCAATTTTACATCATTTAAAATCATCAAATGCTTAATTTTTTAATAAGAACGGCGGAAATTTATTTGTACACCTAATATCATTGAAATTCATCATTGAAATTCATTTGGAAAGAAATATAAATAAAATAAAGCTGTATATGCTATTTATGTTAGATATAAATAATATCGAGGCAAATTCTGCATCGAATTTTTCGAATTTTTTTATTGAACGTGCACGGTATTGATTATTTGGATATAAAATACTACAAATTCCAGTTATTACTTACACCAGCCCCAATAACTATGAAAGGCTATATTTTCGATAGTTAATTTCATTTGCTTAAGCAAATAAATTGTTAGCGTTAGAAAGGAATGAAAAAGTTGAAGAGGAAAATAGCGTTGTCATGCCAACGATGATTTCATAGTGCAAAGGTTTCAAATATTCCCCAAAAGATTGATATTTTGGAGTATCCTTGAAACCCAGAATGTTCTAGATTTCTCACTGCAGGATCGTTCGAGCAAATAGTAATGGTGGAGGGGGATAGAATGTATTTTCGTGGTTCCATTAGAGAAAAGATCAGTAGGAGATATCGTGGGACTCGCGCCAATCAGGATAAAAGAGCCTTAAGAGTAGGTGCCGTTTTTCTTACTTTACTTTTCTGTCCTTTTCTTTTCTTTTTTGTTTTACTCAAAACTCAACCGAATGATTCTGTTACCCGTAGAGACACTTACTCTGCTATTTACACCGGATAACTTGTGTTAGTTCTGGTCAGATCGAGTAATTCATATTACAGTTAGGTTAAATTCCTCAATTTTTGGTCATTTTCGGTAGATACAATTTGATGTATATGTCGAAGCTAGAAAGTCTGTTTACGACGATGAAAAGGGAGGGTAACATGGATGAGTAAGCGAGAGCATTGCTGACCAGGGATTACCAAGACTCGGATTATGGGGATGATCGAAAGGACTCCAACGAACAAGGGGGGGGGGGGAATGGGTAGGCTTTTGGTTTCGTTGAACGATATTATAAGCTTTCTCGGTCATATTCTATTCAATCAAAGCAAGTTAATTCGTCTTTTCTCAAGTAACTATACTTTTTTTTTTTATATATATTATTTTTAGAATCTAATGAAGGGAAGAGAATCGATCTGGCTGATCGATTTAATACTCTGGGATAATGAACAAAAGGAAGACACGAAAAACTGTTAAATGGTATTCTTTTTAAAAGTTACACTTTATGAATATTTGATTTGCCATTTAACTTTAATTTCTTTCGATCTTTTATTCTCTACAGGGGATCATTATAATATCTATCTCATTATTAATTAACATTTAACAGAAGGGTCGAGAAAAGTTCGAAAAACGAAGCACGTTTGAGAGATTGACGAGTATATTTTTAAAGAGAGAGAGAGAAAGAGAGAAAGAGATTCTTTGCCATTTAAAAATCAATAAATTTTATGTAGTATACTCAACGAGTCAGAACGTTATTAAAACTCACGAACTCTACGTTCATAAAAATCGATTTCTTTGGAAAGTAAATTTTTATAGGAAGCAGGAGGATATTTTTGCGATAAGAATCCGATTTGAAAAGTTCGAAATAGAGAGGCGATTGAAGTTTTCAATCTTAAATGAGAGAGTGGACGGAGGGAAAAAAAGAAATATATATACTCTAAGGGTCGTTAAAATTCTGTCCAATTAAAATATTTTCTTTATTTATCATATGTTTGTTTGATAATATATTTTTCTAAATAGTTCCATTGATTAAATTTATATTAAATAATATTAGGTGTACAAATATTAGATCGTTAGGAAAGTAATTTCGTTTTTTCCCAACAGTGGGCCCAATTGTATTTTTTCATACCCAATTTCACACTTAAGCCGCATAATCATTATATTGTTTAACAGCTGATATAGTAAAGCTTGTTTGTTAAAAATTTTGTTTGATTCTTTGGAATAGTTTCTGTTTGGTGTCCTATTAAAGATGGAAAATCGAAAGCATTTTCGGCATATTTTACTCTTTTACTATCGAAAAGGTAAAAAATACAGTTCAAGCAAGGCAAAAATTATATGATGTGTATGGAGAAGATGTATTAATCGAACGACAATGTCAAAATTTGTTTGCAAAATTTTGTTCCGGCAATTTCGATGTCGAAGATGCACCACGTTTTGGAAGGCCTGTTAAAGCCGATGAAGACAAAATAAAGGCATTGATAGATGCAAACCGCCGAATACTAAATCGTGAGATTACTAAGAGGTTAAATTTGTCGAATTCGACCGTTCATGATCACATAAAACGACATATCTTAATTTCAAAACCAAAAAAAACGAAACGACTTTCCGAACAACCTAATAAGTTATCGCCGTTCAACAAAATATGGCTTTATGATTAAATTATGGTTAAAATGGTCTGATGTAAAACGTCATATCGTAGGGTTTGACATCTCTCGACAACATAATTTTGGTATATTAGTGATTTTTTATTGATAACAAATATTTTTTTTCCTTCGAAAGTGTCGAGTTTTGAGCCGAATAAGCACCATTTGCGGGAACGTTTGATTCAATTATTTAATTTAAAGAAATCTGCATCTGATGAGCATCGATTGTTTGTGGAAGCATATTTCGAGGCTTTTTTAAGTTAGAGAAATTTTCATGAATGGTTTTTATAGTTCAAGAACGGAGACTGTGAAGTTGAAGACAAAATACGTAAGGGAAGGGTGAAAATGTACGAATACGCAGAATTGGAAATATTATTGGTTGAAAATTCGTGTCAAACGCAAAAAAAAACTTGCACTTATATTAGGAGTAACTCAGCAAGCAATTTTATATCATTTAAAATCATCAAATTCTTAATTTTTTAATAAGAACGGCGGAAATTTATTTGTACACCTAATATTATTTAATATCATTGAAGTAATTGATACAAATCGAGCTTAAAAATACATCAACAAATTGAAACGAAAAGGGTATTATTTTTTCACGATGATCTATCGAAATTTCAATTTAAATGAACGCAAAGTAAACGATTTCTACCTTGTTGCGATGAAAATCAATTGGAAGACGATGAAGATCGATTTTAAAAAGGGATTTGGCACTAGGAGGAACCCTGCTTTGAAAGAAAAAGTCGAGTGGCAGGAATGATTTAAATCCTTCTTCTTCTTCTTCGTAGCACGAGGATAAGCACGAGAAACGTCTTCGTGCTTTACCGCCCTATCCCATTTACCTCGCTTCATTTCTTCCAAGATCGACGTTTCTTCGTATTTGAAATGCTGTCTCATTCCGTGCTTACTTATGCTAGAACGACATAGATCTCTTTACAATTTTTATTATCTTTTTTTTTCTCCTTTCATTTATATAATATTTATTTTATCTTCAAGTGATATTGTTCAGGCTTTACAGCGTAAATTACGCGAGTGTAGAAAAATTTCTTAATTTACGAGTAAATTTTTCAAAGGTTTCTATCAAAAGAATGATTAGTAATCTGGCTTATGTATATTTTTTTTTATGGTGTTACCTAGTTAATACGTTCCGTTCCGCGTAACCCGTACTTGGGTTACGGGCATGTTTTCGTGGGGCCCACGTTTCAAGTTAAATTTTTCTTGTTCAAGTTAAATAAGATTTTCAGTTGCATTTTGAATTGGATATTGTTCAATGAATCATTAACTGTGTTCAATTTCTCTTCTTCGTCTAAACCCAGTTCTGTTAGTAATTCTTCAATATCTTCACTTGCATATGATTCATCAATATCCAAGCCTGAACTTGACGAAATTCTATTTCTAACTTTTCTTCTAAAACTCACAACGTTTTCATCACTACTCTCATTATCAATTCTACTTTCACGCCGTGCAATGAACATTTTTGGGATAAAAATTTACTGATGTGCGTTTCAGAAAAAGTATGCTTCTCAACTGAATGATCTGGGATACCTGCAGTGAGATGCCTTGCAGATCTCTAGCCGAAACGCTTATCGCTTTCCCTGGAAATTTATTTACCAATAAGATTATTTGGGAACAAAACAATTTATCAATTTCATAGATCGATAGCACTGTAAATGCAGATAATCGACAATGCACGGACCTACTAGAATTACATTGTTAATATTCCTGCATATCTCTCCGGAACGTGTTAAAACCATTGACCGAAATCTTTAGCGTCCAGTATCAAAAAGTTCCAAACTTTCCTTCCTTTCTTATTAGCGTCCATAGAGCAAGTAGAATATAGGAACACGTATTACGTGTTAGAGTTATGGCAAACTGGCATAACGTCTACCATAAAGCTTTTTTACAACACGCCTAGTCGTTCTGATATAGCACAAACTATAATATAAAGTTTCGATGAAGACAAATAACGTGCGACATGGTGCAATGACATTTATTAAAAATGTAGCTAAACTTATCGTTTGCGTGTGTGGAAAAGTAAGATACATTTTTCTATGTCGATTGAAAAAATGTGAATAAAAAAGAATCGCATAATCATTCATTCGTATATTTGGTATTCGTACTCGTAATTAACGTTTCTTTTTATAAGTCGATCAAAGGGTAAACAAAACGTTTCCTTTTTCTTTCTCTCTCTCTCTCTCTCTCTCTCTCTCCTTTCGATCATAAAAGAAAATACTTTGAAAAAGAACTCGTAAATGTTGAATAATAAAATATAAATGGATTATGGGTGGAGGAGAAGGAGGAGAAGGATGAGGAGGAGGAGGAGACGACGGTATTCCAAACTAGTATTTGTTTCTTGAAAATTGAACGTCAATTCTTGACATATATATTTTTCCAAGTATCAGGAAGTAGCATCTGGAAAAACGTATTGAATCGACTTCTCCTCTGTTATCTATGAAATAATTATATCGATAAAATATCGAACGGCATGGAAAATCCCTTTGACTGTGAAATTGATTCAACCTTCTCTCTCTTTCCTTCTTTTTCCTCCCTTACCCCTTTCTTTCTCTCTTTCTTTTCTTTTCTTTGGCTTTGGCTTTGTTCTTTTGTACCTTTCTACTTTGTACTTTTTATCTCAAAGCCAAGTATCGAACTACTTGTAAGAATTCTGAAATTATATTAAATTTCTTTACTTTATTCGTAGAGATGGTAATAAAACTGCAATTTCGTAAGAAACGTATCTGTGAGATCAAGGTTTAAAGCTATGCACAATAAGAGGTCAACGTTCGTATATTTAGTTGACGTGTAAGTTTGTATTGCAAGAGTTTCCAAGCAAATCTTTCTATAGATTCTTTCAAATAAAATAATACCGGTTGGTTGAATAGTAACCCCGTTAAATATCCATCAGTTGCCTAATCAGTTTGCAGTCATTACCCATTTTATTTGATTTTATTTTTTCTTATCTTTTCTTTTCCCTTAGGTTATATTTCTTCGTAGTTAGATGAAATCGTAGTTGGTGGCACGAATAAGGCCAAAGAGTTGTTCCTTCGAAGAATACAAATGACGTTTTTATAACTTTATCAATTCTTTCATGCATATACAACACATATTATACTTATTTCTATCGTATATATTTTAATATCCACATTTTTCCTTTTTTTCATATTAGGTGTTGGAATTAATTCGTAGCGTTTTATTAATTAAAAAATTACATTATTGAAAATACTGCCCATCGCTTGCCACTACTTTTTCCCATTTTTC
>JACGTP010001330.1:0-11110 GCA_023678845.1 Mischocyttarus mexicanus
TAAATTGAATATTAATTTCTTTTATAACAACAACACAAGAAAAACCTTTATTAATTTTAATAGATTTTTAAACCGAATTAATAATTAAATATATAATTATTTAATTTTTTTTTTTTTATTTATTTATTGTTTCCCAAACCGGGTTTACAAGGCGTTTTTTCAAGAAACGAACCCAAAACTTTAACAACTCGCCCTTCGTCCATACCACATCAAATTAATAACACATCTCACATATACATCTTAACATAATCTAATAACATAACAACATTTACTTAACACTATTTAAACTATTTACAATTATCACCTAGCCTACCCCCTTGCACTCCTTCTCCTATCCTCCAGCTCTCTCATCCATTTCTCCCCTTCCAGTTCCTCGTCTAAAATTCCCATTATTCTTTCCGCTAAACCTACCTCCTCCCCTTCCTTCCCCGCCCAAGCGCATCTCTCCAGCACATGATCCCACGACTCGACTTCCCACCCACATACCCTACACAGCCTATCCTCCTGCACCTCCCAGTATCTACCTCCTCTAATTTCATTCCCTAACCTGAATCTCGCTATCCTCCTCCTCCTCTCCTCATTTCCTTTCCCCACTAAATACTTTGGCACCCCCTCAACCCTTGCTATCTTGTACCATTCGTTGTACCTCGACTCCAGTACCTGCTCCCACCTCTCCTCCTCTTGCTGGTTCCTATCAATTCTTCTCACCTCCTCCCATGTCTCCTTTCCCTCCCCCAACCCCTCTTTCGCTAACCAGTCCTTAAATCTTCCTCTCCCCTCCTCCCACACCGACAATTCCTCCCCCCCTTTTCTCCTCCTTTCCTTCGCCTCCTCCAAACACATTCTAGCTAATTCACTTCCTTTCCCCTCTTCCAGCCTCCTTTCAAAGCTCCAGGCCCTTTTCGAAGCTCTCGTCCTGATCTTATCCCTCTTGACCTCCTCCCTCACCATATACCCTGGCGTTCTCCACTCCACCCCCAGGGTCCACCTTATGTACCTTTCCTGTACTCCTTCAAATTCCTTTCTCTCCTCCCATCCCCATATCTCTGCCCCGTACCCCATCACCGTCCACACCAGAGCATCGAAAAGCCACATCCTTCTACTCCAATCCCTCCCAAATTTCCTCTTCCCTAATCCCCATACCTGCCTCATTACTGCCGCTGCCTTCCTCGCCCTATCCTCAACATGCGCTCCCTGCCCCCCGTTCTTCCTAAACACATACCCCAGATATTTAAATTCCTTGACCTCCTCTATTCTCTCCCCTTTCCACATCCATGCCACTTCCTTGCTCCTACCACCCCCCTTCCTGAATCTCACTATCTTCGTCTTTCCCACTTTTACCTTCAGCCTCTTCTTGTCCACATACCCTTCCATCCTCCTTAACATGCTCTCCATCTCTTCCTCCCTTTCCGCCAACACAACCACGTCGTCTGCGTACGCCAAGGTACACACTCTCCTATCCCCCACCTCTACGCCCCCCCTCCTTCCTTTCCTCATCTCCTCCTCCAAATCTGCGGTCAACAGATTGAAGAGGATCGGACTCATGGGGCAGCCCTGCCTCACACCCCTCTCCGTCCAGAAACCCTCGCCCACCCCTCCCCCCGCCCTTACCCTACTTACCGTTTCCCTATACACCTCTTCCACCCTCTCCCTAAGACCCAATCTTATCCCCCTCTTCCCCATCGCCTCCAACAGCACCCTTCTATCCACCGAATCAAACGCAGCCCTCAGGTCCACAAACGCCGCGATCAATTTCCCCCCCTTTTTCGCAACTTGCCTCCCCACCAAATAATTTAACACATAGACATTGTCCATGGTCCCCCTGCCCTTCCTGAAACCCGCTTGATTCGGCGGCACCAACCCCTCCCTCTCAACTTCCTCCTCTATCCTTCCCGCCAAGATCGCCGTGTACAATTTGTACAGCGACGGCATCAGCGTGATGCCCCTATACTCCTCCGCCCTCTCCCCTTCACCCTTTTTAACAATCGGGACAATAATCCCCTCCCTCCACCCCACCGGCCAGCCTTCCCCTCTCCACACCCTATTGCACACCTCCCAAGCCATCCTCATCCCTACCCGACCCCCGCACATCCACGCTTCGTTTGGGATTTCGTCAATCCCCGCCGCCTTTCCCTCCTTCCATTTCCTTACTACCCTTCCGACCTCCACCCAACTTATATCCTCCTCCCTCCCTTCCCTCCCCCCGCCCTCTGCCACTATTTCAATCCTCCTCTCCACCCCTCCTAACAGCCCTACAAAGTGCTCCTTCCACTCTTCCTCCCTAATTTCCTCATTCACCCTCGTTCTCCTTTTCCTTCCCCTACTCACTATCTCCCACACCTTCTGCTCCGTCCTGGCCTCCTCCACCTCCTTAATCGCTCTTTCTCTCTCCTCCTCCTTCTTCCTCTCACACATTCGTTTGTATTCCCCCTTCTTCCCTCCATACTCCTCTCTTGTCCCCACTCCTCTCCTCCAACGCCGCAGCTCTCTTCTTACCTCGGCCTTTTTCTTCTTACAATCCACATCCCACCATCCTTCCCTTCTCTGCCTTTTCTTCCTCCCTCCTTTCTCCTCACTCCTCCTGATCTCCTCCATCACCCTACCCGTTAACTCCTTCACTCTCTCCTGCACATCCTCCTGCACCAACTCCACCTCACTCATCCCCCTACAAAACTCCTCTTTCATCTTCTCCGACCACATTCCTCGACTTCCCCCGCCCTTTCCTCTCCTCTGCCGTCTCCCTACCCCCCTTCCCACACCCCTCACCGTCACAACAAGTGGGTGATGATCTGACTCCACCCTATCCTCCACGATCATAGATTTTATCTCCTTCCTTGAGACCTCATCCGCCAGGACGTAATCTATGACCGTGCTGGCCTTTCCTCCTGTGAATGTATATTCACCCTCCTCATCTCCCACTATACTGCCATTCAAAATCCCCCATCCTACCTCTCCTAACATATTTGTTAACCTCCGCCCTTCCCCATTCACCTTCTTGTCCTTTGATCTTCTCCCTTTCTCTCCCTCCTCCTCAGACACCTCCGCCTTTCCCCCCCTTTCCCCCGTCCTTGCGTTGAAGTCCCCTCCTATCACCACCTTTTTTCCTCTTCCCTGCCCTTCCATCCACCCTCTTAAACCCTCCAACTTCCTTTCCATATCCCCATTTACATAAACCGCTATCACCGTCCAGCTCTCCTCTCCCGCCTTTATCTCTCTCACCATTATCCCCTCTACCTCCTTCTCCACCCTTTCCTCCCCGTCCACTGTTAACTCCTTCCTCACTCCTATCAACATTCCCCCTATTTCTCTTCCTTTCTTACTCCTTCTCAACGCATCTTGTCTAGTCCACCTGTATCCCCTTGGCAACCTGCCTTTAATTTTCTCCCATCCTTTCTTTTCCAACCAGGTTTCCAACATCACTACCACATCCCACCCCTCTAGCCCTTCCCAGAATTCTCTGTCCTTGTTATTCAGACCCGCTACATTCCAAAAAGCCAATTTCCAATCCCCCTTCCCCATCTCCTCCCCCCCCCCTTCCTTAGTTTTTTTGACCAACCCTCTGCTCCCCTCCCCTCACCCACTCCCTTCCCCTACCATCCCTCAACTTCTCACCCTCTTCATCCCAGACCCATACCACCCCGTTTATGTTCACCCTACCATACCCTACTCTCACCCACTTTCCCCTTCCCGCTTCTTCACTCCCTATCTCCCTTAACCTCCACTGCATCTTCCTCTCCTTCCATGTCCAATCATCCCCTATTATCTCTCTTCTTCTTTGCAGTTTTCCTTTCCTGCTCATCACCTCTCTTTTCCCCTCCACACTTTCCAACTTCACCTCCAACATTGTCTCCTCTCCTTGCTTCCTGCTCTTCCCAATCTCCCTCGCCTCTACTATCTTCACCTCAGCACCAATCCTCCCAACATATTCTCCGCGGTCTCCCTCGCGGACCTTCCCATCTTCACCCTCTTTATTATCACATTCCTTCTTCTCTCCTCCCTCTCTCTACTCTCCATCTTCTCCTCCATTTCCTTCACCTTTCTCCCTATTCCCTCCTCCTTCTCCTCCTCCCTCTGCACCCGCCCTCCTGCCTTACACCCTTCCACAACACTCTCCTCCGTCTCCTGGCTTCTCTTGCCATCCTTTCCTGACTCCTGCAACCTCTTCTCCAGCTCCTCCACCTTCTTCTCCAATTCCCCTATCCTTTCCTCCCTCCTTTCCATTTCACGCTTCCATTCTTCCTTGCTCCTCTCTAGCTCCTTCTTAATCTCCTCTCTCACTTCCGTCATCCAGTCCTTCGACCGCAACCCGTCCGCCTCTCCACCCCCGCTTCCCTCACCCTCACTTCCTCCTGGCGACCTTGGGATGATTGTGCTCCTACTAAACACCTTTTCCTCCTCCCCCTCTCGCTCCTTCTGCCTCCTCCATAATTCACTTACTCCCGCCGTCCTTCCTCTACTCGCGCTTCTTGCTCTTGTTAGCCTCTCCACGTTGGTCTTCCTCCCTCTCTTCTTGTCCGCGTCCATTCTGCCCACACCTTCTCCTCCTTCCTATGACCTACTTCTTCCTTCCCATAATTTCCAATCCATAATTTCAATAATTTAAAGAATTTATGAAATAAATATCAAAAAAGTTATTTTAGTTTTATCCTGAAATCATTCATCTTGAATATTAATAATTATAATAAATACCCAGTTAACACAAAACGTTAATATGACGTACGATTTTTCATTTTTTTAAAATGACGTAATTTTAAAAAAATGAAAAATCGTACGTCATATTAACGTTTTGTGTTAACTGGGTAATTATTCAATTTTTTATACTACATTTCACTTTAAATTTTATCTCAATTATATTTCAAATTATATTTCCAAATTTTATCTCAATAATTATTGCTCAATTTTTTACAAATTTAATATTTCAATAAGCAATCAATTTATTCAAACTTCTTTTTCAACTAAAAAAATTTTTATATTATCTTTCATCTTAAACTTTAATTATTAAATGTTTACCTCCCTTTTTAACAGTTTTATTTAAACTATTTTGATTAAAAATTTAAATTTTTAATATAAATAAATCAATTTTTTTAATTCACTTCATCATTTTATCAATTTTAACAATTTTTTTTTATATAAATTTAATTATTAAAATTATTATTAGATATCCCATAAAAAATAAATTTTATTTATTTAAAAATCAAATTAATCTAAATTTATTTATAATTTTAATAATTAAATTTTTCTCAATTATTCTTATTTTAATCATAATTATATTATAAAATATAGATTTTAAAATATTTAATCTATTTACCTTTAAAGTTAAATAAATTATCTATTTAAATTTATAAATCTTTATTAAAATTTTAAAAATATTTTCTTTTTTCTTTCAATTTTCAGTTTAATATTTTTTATAAACTATTAAAATTAAATAAAATGACAAAATGACTTTATTTAACAAATCATAAAGATATTGGAACTTTATATTTTATTTTTGCTATTTCATCTGGAATACTTGGATCATCGTTAAGATTTTTAATTCTTTTTATAGTAATACTATTTATAATTGCAGGATTTGAAAACTGATTAATACTAAAAATATTAGAAGCTTCAGATATAGCATTTCCACGAATAAATAATAAAAGATTTTGAATATTACCTCCTTCTTTATTACTTTTACTTTTAAGAAATTCTATGTGTATAGGTGTAGGAACTAGTTTACCTTTATATCAACTTTAATCTTTAATTTTAGGTCATAATTCTATTTTAATTGATTTGGCAATTTTCTTACTCTACATTGAAGGAATTTCATCTATTATAAGAGCTATTAATTTCTTTGTAACAATTCTAAATATAAAAATTAAAATAAATTCATTAAATTTTTTACCTTTATTTTCTTGATCAATTTTAATTACAGCAATTCTATTATTATTATCTTTACCTGTTTTAGCTTGAGCAATTACTATATTATTAATAGATCAAAATTTAAATACTTTATTTTCTGACCCTATTAGAGGTGGTGATCCCATTTTATTTTAATATTTATTTTAATTTTTTGGTCATCTAGCAGTTTATATTTTAATTTTACATTTTTCCCACATCACTTTCTTGGTAGGGCTGGTTTTTCTCGACGTTATTCTGATTATCAGGATTCTTTTTATTCTTGAAATTTAATATCAAGAATTGGATTAATCATTTCAATTATAAGACTAATTTTTTTAATATTTATTATTTTAGAAAGATTTTTAATAAAACAACAAATTATTATAAAACTTTTTACATCTCCAAACCTATAATGATTTAACTTTTATGCCCCTAAAATACATTCTTCCGATGAAATTTCAATAACATTTCCATAAAATCAATTTATAAAATTTAATAAATTGATTAATAAAATAGCAAAATAAGTACATTAATTTTAAACATCAAATATAAAGATAATTATTTAATCTTTTTTTATAGATACAAACATGATTAAATTTATATATTCCAGATTCAAATACTCCTAGCATAAATCAATAAATTTTATTTTATGATTTTTCTATATTAATTTTAATTTTAATTACAACTATAATCAGTTACATGTTTTTATTTGAGGCAGGTGTAAGGGATAGGGAAGAGGAAATTTGGGAAGGAGTGGAAAAGAAGGATGTGGTTGTTCGACACGCTGGTGTGGACAGTGACGGGATACGGGGCTGAGATATGGGGGTGGGAGGAGAGAGAGGAGATGGAAGGGGTGCAGGAGAGGTATATAAGGTGGTCGTTAGGGGTAGACTGGAGAACACCGGGGTATATGATCAGGGAGGAGGTGAAAAGGGATAAAGTCAGGACAAGAGCGGCAAAGAGAGCGTGGTGTTTTGAAAAGAGGCTGGAAAAGGGGGAAGGGAGTGAATTGGCGAGAGCCTGTTTGGCAGAAGCTAAGGAGAGGAGAGGGGAGGGGGGGGGATAGATCTGTCAAGATGGGAGAAGGGGAGAGGAAGATTTAGGGACTGGGTGGCGCGGGAAGGGAAGAGGGAGGGAGAGGAGGCTTGGGAAGAGGTGGAAAGGTTGGATAGGATGCAGCAGGAAGAGGAAAGGTGGATGCGGGCGTTAGAGTCGAGGTATAATGTGTGGTTTAAGGAGGTGAGGGTGGAGGGGTTGCCGAAGTACCTGGAGGGGAAGAAAAGCGAAGAGGGAAGAAGGAGGATAGCGAGGTACAGATTAGGGAATGAGATGAAGGAAGGAAGATACTGGGAGGAGAGAGAGGAAAGGTTGTGTAGGGTATGTAGATGGGAGGAGGAATCGTGGGAGCACGTGCTGGAGGGTTGTGCAAGGAAGGGGAGGGGAGTAGAGGGGGCAAGGCTGGTGGAGAGAGTTAGGGAAATTCTGGACGAGGGGGGTGGGGGAGAGAAATGGATGAGGGAGCTGGAGAGCAGGAGGAAAGGAGAGGATTACCAGGGATCGGAGGGAGTCGCGGGATGATGGAGGGCGAAGAGGAGGGAGTCGGAGAGGGAAGGTGCAATCAGGTAAGGGTGGGGGGTAAGAAATAGGAGGAAGAGGAAGGGAGGAGGGAGGGAGAATGGATGGGGCGGGCTGGGATAGGTGAATTGTGCTTAATGGAGGATTTGTGATGTAGAATTAAGTTAGGCTAAGTAGGTTAAGGAAATGTGTAAAAAGCTGTAACCCTTTGGGGATCGGAAATAAATATACATGCACACATACATACATGTTTTTATTTCTCATATTTATTAAAAAACTAATCGATATTTAATTATTGAACATATAATTGAAACTATTTGAACAATTTCACCTATAATTATTCCTTTTATAATTGCAATTCCATCATTAAAAATTCTTTACATAACCGAAGAATTTTTTTCACTTTTATTAACAATTAAATCTATTGATCACATTAATGATATCAAAGATATGAATATTCTGATTATAAAAATTTTAATTTTCATTCCTCTATAATTCCTTTCAATAAAATTAATTGATCACAATTTCGCTTATTAGACTCTGAGAATCGAATTATTTTACCTTTTAATTCACCTATTCGATTATTAACTACATCAAACGATGTAATTCATCCATGAACTATTTCATCATTAAGAATAAAAAATGATTCACTTCCTGGACAAAAAAATCAAGGATTTTTACCTTTTACGACCAGAAATATTTTTTGGTCAATGTTCAGAAATTTGTGAAATAAACCAAAGATTTATACCTATTAAATTTAAATCAACATCTATAATTAATTTTATTAAATCACTTAAATTCTATTTATTAAGAAACTTTCAAAAGTAAAAGTCTTTTAAACTTTAAATAATTATATAAAATTTACCTTCAATGATTTATAAAAATTAGTTAATTAATACCAATTAGATGTTATCAAATAATTAAAATATTCAAAAATTTATATTTTTATATATAATAATTTATTTAAATAAAAAAGTTAAACGAAAAATTATCAAAATAAAATTATATAATTAAATTTTATAACTTCTTATACCCAACTTAGCCCTTTAAAATAATGATTATTATTTATTCGTACTTTATTAATATTTATAATAATAATAATGAAAATTTATTATAAATTCACAAAATAATTCAATTTATAAAAATTCAATTAATTGAAAATTTTAATGACAAATTTATTTTCAATTTTTGATCCTTATTCTTAATTAAATTTTTCCTTTACTTGAATTAGTTTCTTTATCACAATTATTTTTGTAACAAATCAATTTTGATTTAAAAAATCACAAATATTGATAATATAAATATTTATTAATAATTTTTAATGTATTTAAATTTTTAAATGTAATTAAATTAATAAGATTATTTTTCGCAATTAAAATCATAAATTTTTGAGGTTTATTTCCTTATATTTTTACAACTTCAAGACATTTAAGAATTTCTCTACCACTAGCTTTAACTATTTGATTAAAAATTTTAATTCATAATTGATATCATATAACAATATTACATTCAGCTCATTTAGTCCCATTAAATATTCCCTTTATTTTAATAATCTTTATATTAATTGAAACTATTAAAAATTTTATTTAACTATTAACTTTATTAATTTGTTTTACAGCTAATATAATTGCAGGACATTTATTATGTCTCCTAGGATCTTGTGGACCTTTAATAAATTTAAATTTTATTTTTATACTATTTTTTATTCAAATTTTATTATTTATATTAGAAATAGCAGTAACAGTTATTCAATCTTATGTATTTATAACTCTATACTTATATGAATTATGAATAATGCATAAAACTAATCACCCATTTCATATAGTTTCATTTACTCAATAAACATTTTTTATATCCTTTAATATTAAACTTCTCTCAGTAAAAGTAATTAAAATATTTTATATTTTTAAAATTAATTTAACTTTTTTATCTTTAATTATGATTTCAATAATTAAATTTTAATTATGACGTGATGTAGCTCGTGAAGGAACTTATCAAAGTATACGTACTTCTAATATAATTAAAAATTTACAAATAAAAATAATTTTATCTATTATCTCTGAAATTTTTTTTTTTTAATATTTTGAGCTTACTTTATTTTTTCTTTAGCCCTTAGAATTAAATTTGGTATATTATGACCTCCTAAAAATCTTTCTATATTTAATCCACCTAGAATTCCTCTTTTAAATTAAATTATTTTAATCTAATCTGGTTTAACAATTACATGATCCCATCATAGATTATTAAAAAATTTTAACTTTATAACAAATTTAACATTAACTTCAACTATTTATTTAGAAATACTCTTTACACTGTGTTAGATTTTTCAATATTTTGAAACTTTATTTTCTATTGCTGATTCAATTTTTCGGTTCAATTTTTTTTTTAACAACTAGATATCATAGATTACATTTAATTATTGCAACAATATTTTTATTAATTTGCTAAATACGTTTATGTTTAAATCATTTTTCAAATAATCATTATTTTGGTTATGAAGCAGCTATTTGATATTTTGTTGATATTGTATGAATATTTGTTTACACTTAAATTTATTGGTGATTCTTTTAATTTACATAATATATAAATACATTTAATTTCAAATTAATAAAATTTCTTAAACATTAATAATGTAAATAATATTAATTATTTTATTATTATCATTTTTACCAATTATAATTACTTCATTATTAATAATTATTAATATTTATATTTTAATTAATATTTTAAAATATAGAGAAAAACCATCTCTCTATAAATGTGGTTTTTTACCCTTAACATTTTTACGATTACCCTTTTCTATTCAATTCTTTTTAATTTCACTAATTTTTTTAATCTTTGATACTAAAATTATTTAAATTATTTCTTTAATTCAATCCATTTCATCAAATATAAATATATATTTTTAAATATTATATATTATTAATTATTTATGTTTAGTCTTAGGATTAATTTATAAATGAAATGAACAATCAATTATTCGAATTAAAAAAATTTAAATTTATATTATAAGGGATATTAGTTTAATTCATTATACTACTTAATTTGCAATAAATTATTATTTTTAAAAATTTATATGTTTAAAATGAAAGAATATATTCTAATTTAATTTCGACTTAAGATTATGATTAAAATTTAGATCCATATTATTTATTAATTGAAACTAAAACATGAGGTTAATTATTATTAATAAATTAAATGAAAGTTACTTTTCCAATAAAAAAAAATTTAAATAAAGCTATTAACTTTATATTAATGATGCAAAATTATTTTATTTCTTTTTGCAACAACAATTTATAAAGTAAATTTAAAACATATTATTTTCATTAAAAAAATAATGATAATATAATGTATGTTGGAATAGTGGCGCCTATGTGTGCGGCCTTACATGGTCCCTCTCCCTCTCCTTGTACAGAGGCGTGAGCTGAGGGTCTTGTGCGTGTGCAATAGGACACTTTTGTCTATCACTTGTTGCATAGGAAAAGGACTAATAGTCCAGTCAACTAAGCTCTAACTTTATTTTCATTACTGTTGGGAAATGAGATAGAGATGGTCAAGGGATGATGGAGGAATGGATGGAGATGAGAGGACTAGTGGACTGTATATGTAAAGAAAAGAAAAGACTGGTTTAAGCGGCAACGTAACAGGTTTATTGAGA
>JACGTP010001332.1:0-11099 GCA_023678845.1 Mischocyttarus mexicanus
TAAAAAATAGAGAGAAAAAAGAAAATGTTTGTTTGTTGTTAAAATTAGCTTGGCCTTCTCCGTAACGTTGTTCTGTACGGAAGCCTGTTTGGTGATCCTGGTGTTGCTGTTAAGACGGACGAAAAGCATCGGCGGCGAATTAGGTGGGCCTTTTGTACCGAAAGTCATAACGTCCGCATTTCTATTTTCCTTATGGCTATTCTACCTCATCATGTCCACCCTCGAGGCCTATGGCATAATCCAAGGCTTCTAAATCGTAATCGTTAATAAACGATTCAACCAAAACGTTGGCCTACCTAAAAAAGCTACACGTTTAATATTAAATCATGCATTCGTCCGCCAAGACGTGAGCTCAACAATATATTCTATTTGGTAATTATTATTATATATATATATTATTTATTTATTTATTTATTTATTTTTTTATTTTTTTATTTTTTGATTTATTTATTTATTTTGATTATACAAATTTACTTTTTTTATTGTTCCTATTTTTTTTTTAATTATTATTAACACCGATGTATTGAATTATGTATACTTACTATATTATACTATATTTTACTTTATATTATACTATATATTATACTATATATACTATATATTATACTATATAGTATAGTTTACAGTATAGTATTGTATAGTATGCAGTATAGTATAGTATACAGTATAGTATAGTATACTATACTATTTTTGAAAAATGGCGTAAATCGTACGTCGTTTTAATGTTTTGTGTTAACTGGGTAAATATTTCTACCTAAAGTTTCAACTTCAACATCAAATTATTTATTTATTTATTTATTTATTTATTTAGATTATAGAAATTTTTGTTTTTAATTATTATTAACACCGATGTATTAATTTATGTACACTTAAATATTTCTACCCAAAGTTTCTACTTCAACACCAAATTATTTATTTATTTATTTATTTATAATAAATACGTTTTTTTTTAAATATATTAACACGTTTAAATCTTTAATTATAAGAAAAAATGTTTAAATATCAGATATATTCGTTTAATAATATTTTGCATAAATTATTATCTTAATAAGAGTTACACTTTATTATACTATTTTATACGATAGATTTTATATTCATTGTAAATTTCTACTTTAATACTATTTTTTTCTTTTTAAATTATGTCAAAAAAGAAATGAATTTTTTAAAAAAGAAAAATTAACTTTTTAAGATAAATTCAACAAACTCAAAGTGTCGAGAGATATAGCATTCAATGATTCAATTTTATAAACCCACACACAATTCATAATTTTCTCCTTGATCACGAAAAAAAACGTACACACACACACACACACAATTATAGAGAGAATATAATTCGTATTCATATTTATTTTTTATCTCTTTTTTTTCCCAGGACAGGAGGAAGTGAAATCAAACGAACGAACGAACAAACGAACGAACGAATGAACGAATGAACGAATGAACGAACGAACGAACGAACGAACGAACGAAAAAAAGAAAGAAAGAACAACAGAAGAAGAAAAAAAAAGAGAAAATGAAAGAACTGGAAAAGCATCCCTTTGGACGAAAAGTGCATCGCCATAGACGAAAGGATAATTTTTCACCCCCTCCTTGTCCCAAGGAATTTCAAAATGAACACAACGAACGTGATTGCGTGAAATATAATAAAAATATTAATAATATTAATAATAATAATAATAAAAATAATTATTGCGTGCATAAAATGTGTGCGTATTACGGGTGCGTGGGATAAATAAAAGTACGATTTCTGAGAATAAATGAACGAGAAAAAAGGAAACAAACAAATAAAAAAAAAAACGTATGAAAGAAAATATGATAAGAAAAAAAAATAACATAATAATTAAAAATTATAGAATATAGCAAAAGAAAACAAAAAAATCGGTGCAAGAGTGCGTTAAGTAAAAGAAAAAAAACCCAAAAAACCGTAAAAAAAACAAAAATTAGAAAGAAATATATAAATAAGTATTTAATATATAAATAAATATACTACGTTTGCGTATGGGTGAGTATAAAAGCGAGTTTGCCTTAAACTAAACTAAACTAAACAAAAAAAAAAGTTTCAAAAAATCATGAATGAAAGAGAGATGATGATGATGATAATGATGATTATGATGATTATGATGAATTAGATAATTAAGGTGGTAAAAATAATTCTAGTCAAAGGTTCAACTTTTAATAATCCCTTTTTAATCGGGGATTTAAAATAATAATTATAATACTAATAATAATAATAATAATAATAATAATAATAATCGGTTGTGGAGGTGTTTACGTGTGTGTCAAAGTTAATCAAGAAAACTAAAGAAGAAATAGGAAAAATAAGGATTGACAGACAGTGTTGAGAGAGTTGGTGAGAAGGATTAGAAGAAAGATTGGAAAAAGAAGATACGAACAACAAATCAGAAGATGAAGAACAAGAAGAAGAAGAAGAAGAAGAAGAAGAAGGAAAGGAAGAATGATATATTACACATACATACATATATATATATATATATATACATAAATATATGTATATACAAGTATATAGTGTACTTATTAATTTATTATTTTGACAAATAACATACACACACATACAAACATATACACACAAATACACACACACTCACACACTCACACACACACACACATACATACATATATATATACATAAATATATGTACATATATACAAGNAATAATAATAATAATAATAATAATAATAATAATAATAATAATAATAATAATCGGTTGTGGAGGTGTTTACGTGTGTGTCGAAGTTACTCAAGAAAACTAAAGAAGAAGTAGGAAAAATAAGGATTGACAGACAGTGTTGAGAGAGTTGGTGAGAAGGATTAGAAGAAAGATTGGGAAAAGAAGATACGAACAACAAATCAGAAGATGAAAAAGAAGAAGAAGAAGAAGGAAAGGAAGAATGATATATTACACATACATACATATATATATATACATAAATATATGTATATACAAGTATATAGCGTAATTATTAATCCATTATTTTGACAAATAACATACACACACATACAAACATATACACAAATACACACACATGTACACACACATACAAACATATACACACAAATACACACATATGTACACACACATACACACAAATTTCTAGGAATATTTTTAATAGTGAAATCGTGTATCGAAACACGTTAGTTTCTATGTTTGTTTCGCAAAGAAACGATAATACTAATAATTTTATAACTCGTACATTACATCGATAAGATTTTCTTCATCCTCATCAAAGAAACAAACAAATAAATGAACTAACCAAAACAACAACAAAAATATCTTGGTCAAGATCGAATTTATTCGGTCGTCATCGATTTAAGTGTCGATTTTAATGAAAGAAACTTAAATAAAAGGAAATGGATAAACATTTTGTATCCACGACCGATTTCGAAAATACTTTTTCAAGTGTTTTTTCATCATCCCAAAACAAGTTCGATCTAACAATCAAAAACAATAAAACAAAAAAAAGGGAGAAAAAGGGAGAAAAAAAAATATTAGATGGTCGATATAAAAGTTTAAACGAAAGTTTTTCTTCCAATCGGTTTCTCCTTTTCTATCCTTGTTTTCCAACTTTCTTCATCCCTAAACTTCCCCTTTGCTCCACCGTACACACCAATCACCCTTTCCTATCTCCAGTTTACTCTTTTCCCCATCCTACACAACACTTTCCTGTTCTATTTTAAACAAATCTATCAACATTTCGAAGTGTAGAATAACATATTGATACGTTTCAATTTCTTTCTGCGTACCATTTTTCTCGGCGATTTCGAGAGGAAATTTTTCGTTCGATTTCCCCTAGCCTATATAAACATATACATACATATATATATATATGTGTGTATGTATATACACTTGTCAAAATGAAAGCAAGAAAAATAAACGTTGAATTGTGTTAGGATTATATCGAGATGAAAATAATACCAAACACGATCTTATTTTCGAAAGAATAAATAACTTACTTAGACAAATTTTGATAAATTTATTTCAACATTGCGAGTAATTGAATAAAGAAAAAAGAAGAATTTTAATTGAAAATTATTGGTTGTTTTAACCCTGTTGATGCAGAAATTAAATGCAACTTGATGCAACTTGATGCAACTGAAAAATGCTATTTAATTTTGCTCGACTGAACAGTTACGTGAAAAGCTGAGAAAAAGTAGATTTTATTTTGAAATTTAGATTTTAATTAATCAGATTATTGTTAATAAAGAACATTTTAAATAACATTTAAAAAATAATAATTGCATATTGCATGAAAAAAGCGTTTGACGAGTCACTGTTCATGTCAAGTAGGGACTAAAATTATTCTTCAAAGATAAACCTACAACGACAAGAATAATAATTAAATTGTAATAATTAAATTGTAATAATTAAATAATAATAACAATATCCATTGTTTTTAAAAAAAACATACACAAATCATAAAAATCATAAAAATTGCAAAGATTATAGATTATTTTATTTCTTATAGTAAAAGAAAAAAGAAAAACAAACATGTTTTTTGTTCAATTCGGAATATTTTGTCAGCGTACAAAGTCCGAGAAAAAAAGATTCTTCAAAGAAACAGTCGATTATCGAGAATATTAGATCGTAATGAATATTATTAAAAATAAGAAACGTAACTATATATTATAAATATATACATATATACATACATACACATATATATACACATATTATAAACGAAATGAAACATATTTGTTGTTGTTATATATATATGAAAAAAAAGCATATAAAATTATTAAATAGAATTTATATAATTAGACAAGATAAATAAATAAGATAAATAAAAAAATCGTGGGAGAGGGTAAGGGAGAGTGAAGAAAATAATGCGAGCGGCCTTCGTTCGAATGTCAAAGTTTTCGTTAATGTTCGCACTGCCTTTGATCGAGGGTCGCATTTCATGATATGATCTTCAAATTATAATCCTTTTGGAATTATAGAAACAAAAAAAAAAAGAAAGAAAGAAAGTGGAAATCAATGATACGCAATGCTAATTATTCCTTACGGTGAAATAAGGTAAATTAGTAAAGAAACGAATATAACAAATAAATAACGATATTTCTTAAATAAAATATATTAAATATATGAGCCGTTGCAACATTTTGAAAGTGGCATAAGTCATTTTGTTTTTAAGTCGAGATATTTAAGAATTTGCGTTTAACACGTTTAAAAATTATGGATGCTAACTTTCGAGAAGATTTACTTGTATTTGTTATCTCAGGATATTGATATTTTTCTCAGTATAAATAATTTCCTATAAACATTTAAAAATCACCACTTTTCATTACGGTAAAGTAACTTAAGCCACTTTCAAAATAAATAGTTTAAAAAAATGACTGACATATATTAATTTTGTCCGACGTATTTTACTGAAGTGATGTTTTGAAAGGACAGTGATTTACTAAAATTGTTGAATAAATTAAATATATAATAATAATTTATACCATGAACATATTTAATATAAAGGTTTGGTTTAAGTATTTTTTATTTTAATATTCATAAAATACCAAAATAATGAGTACATTTTGAAAGTAATAAGTATAAGTAATTTATATGAAAATACATCAGTTCAGTTTTTCGAAAATATTTCTATAAAATAATAATGCGCATTNCAGTGATCACAAGTTTTTTAAAAATACTGAAAATAATTCAAAACAATACTTCACACACACTTATCACACGTTTCTATTTCTTTTACACTAAACCCCGCAATTAATTTCATGAGTACAGCGACTTACGCCACTTTCAAAATAAACATGTTTGTTATACCGTTAATTAACAAAACTTCTCACGAACAAATCTCAATAGTTCTCAACTTATTGATTGCAAATTTTTTTAAGTGAAAAGATACCGTTTAATTGTAATTAGTGTTGCCATTAACTCGATTTTTTTGAAAAAGTGACGTATGCCACTTTCAAAATGAACGGCTCATATATATATATATATATATATTATATAAGACGTGAAGTGTGTTAGTTTCTTGTGCTACTGATATCAATGGCTGCGCATTATAATCGCAAATAATAAAAATGATAAAATCTCGGGAACCGATGACGAACGAAATATTCGCCTATCATCGGTTCCAAATGCCAAATGGTATTTTTTTCCTACGAATTCTTCCAATAATCTTCTATTAACAATTTTTTCTTTTTTTTTTTCGAAATATCTGACTGGTGGAAAAATAGTGTCGGACTTTAGGCCGCAATTAAATAGAAAAATACGACATTATTTTTCCACCAATCAAATATTTTAAATAAAAAAAAAATAAATAAAAAATTGTTAATAGGTCACAATTAAATGGCAAAATCCGGCGTTATTTTTCCACCAACTTTAAAATATTTGACAAAAATTAAATACGATTATTATCCAATAATATCTTCACGTTCGCATTTCTATTTGAAATTTTGTTTTGTCATCGCATTAATAATGCGCGTTTCGTTTATATCTTTTATTCTTCTTTGAGAAACTATAGAAATTATTTGTTATCTTAAAAGAAGAGAATGGAAAAAAATGAAAACGAAAGATGCTAGTAATATAAGTACGATTCAAATGATAAATCTTGACAATTTTTCGATAAGAAAAGATCAAAGAGTATATTGGTAAACGCGATTGGTTGTCGATCTATCGTACAGGACACGCGCACAAACGATAAATATCTTCTATTTTTTTTTTTTTTTTCTAAATAACCAATCTACAAGAACCGACGTACTTGAATAAAAACATGCAAAGATCGTTTTCTATAAATCCTCTTGCTTTGATTTTCTTTTCGAATTAATCGCGATTAAAATCATAGATCTTGGTCTATTAGCGACTATAAATAGATCAGTTATCTTTTACGATTAGGGAAAAAATAACTGATTCGTGTTAAACGAATTAATAATAAAAGAAAATGTAGGAAAGAAACGTAATAAGATAGAAAAAAATACAAAAATTGAAGAATAAGTCAACAAAATGTGATTATATTTATATTTTTATTATTATTATTATTATTTTCATGATATTTTATTCGAGGAAAGAAAAAATGTAAAAGTAAAATTTGTCTACAAAATGTCAGGTTTAATGTTAGCACAGTTACAAACTGGTATTGAAATATTCGTTTAAAAGAAAAAAAATCTCCGAGATTGTCCTGTCATCGAAAAAGAGAGAGAGAGAGAAAGATTCACGAAGAAAGCATCTAAAAGCAAAGGAAAGAAAAATAAAAGGAATAAAAAAATAATCGTTAAAGCAAACATTTCAATCGTACTTGTGTTTAGTCTGTCAGTCACGTTGACGGAAATAAGTGTGGGTTTCTTTCTTTTCTCTTTTTTTATATTTTTGCAAAAAAAAAAATTGTAAGATACTACTTAAATTTGCAGCCAAAGATATCTACCGTACGTAAAAAGAAAATATATATTTAATGTAGTATATATATATATATATATATATAATACTATACTATATGTATATAATACTATACTACATATATACTATACTATATATATATATATATAATACTATATATATATATATAATACTATATACATATAATACTATACTATATATATACTATACTATATATATACTATACTATATATATAATACTATATATATATAGTACTATACTATATATATACTATACTATATATATACTATACTATATGTATAATACTATATATATATAATACTATAATATACTATATATATATATATATACTACGTTTCAATATATATATATATATATATACATATACACACGAGACGCAGATACTTTAATAAACTAAAAAAGAATTGAAAAGAATATTAAATATAATTACACGTATTATTAGAACATATACATAATACATATACGGAGATATGCTCAATAGCAAAGCACTAAAGTGATAAAAACCGTAAACGAGATCTCGAAATGGTTTCGGAGTTCTCGTCGTTCGATTGCTATAATATGATCAAACGCTGTAAAAGATGACTAAAATGAATGATTCAAGATTCAAGTGTAATGAGATTCGAGAAAAGGTTAATAATATTCAATCGCTAAGATTTACTAATGTTCCAACAGAAAATATCAAACCTCTCACGTGTTTGAAAATATACACACAACAACACGGGAACACGCATGAACACAAACACACACACAAACATACACACACACACACACACACACGATAAACGCAAGAATGACTGCTTCAGTACACACATATATATAACTTATAAATATATATATATATATATTTAACAATATTAAATAAAATTTAATACGTTAATGCCTAAAATCCCACCCCACCCCCTTTCCCAATGTTATAATAATCCATTGACCTTGAATTTAATACAACTCGTTCGATATTAACTTCTCTTAAACCATTGATGCACTTTTTGAAAGTGCACTCCCTTCACCCCCTCCCCACCCCTCCCACCGACCATTTCAATTATTAGTCGAAATAATGAATTATTATCATTGAACGAAAAATTTTCTCTCGGAGAAATAGGGAAACATTTTATTTGTTTAACCCTCCTCTTCTCCCTTCACGCCCCTTTTTATTCTCTTTTTACCGCGAGAATAAATGAGAAAAAAATAATTAAAAAAAAGCAGATAAATGGAGGAATGTTTAAACGAAACAAACAGAAAAAAAAGAGAGAGAGAGAGAGAGAGAGAGAGAGAGAGAGAAAGAATGCAACGTGTTACCTCAGCGATTGTTCGTTCAAAAAGCATCGGCGAACAGAATTCACGGAGACGAAAAACGATCTCTTATTTTTGATTTTGGTATTGATTTTGATTTGTTTTTTCTTTTTTAATATTGTTTTCTAACGTTCGAACAAATTTTTGTGGATCCTACGAGATCGTGCCGATATAGAAAGCCTACAGTTGAAATTAAATCGTAAACTATGAATTAATATTGCGTTCGAATATCCCCGAAACGCACCGTCCATGTTTCTCAAATGAAAGAAAATTTGTGAAATCGAAGATAAATAAATAAGCAAACTAAAGAAAAAACTATGGATTTTTAATAAAGCAATATCACGGTCCAATCGCGCTACCAACGAAAACATACTAATTAGTTTTTCATTATTGTTGATAAATTATTCTATTAGGTTCGTCCCATAAGTTTCTTTGTTATTTTTTTTTCAGTGTAAAATATTTTTATTGTTGTTGCTGTATTTTATATTATTTTACTTAACAATACACGATGTATAATTATTTTACATATATAATTATAAATATAATTATATAATACAATATAATATATATACTACTATATATATATATATATATAATACTATATATATATAATACTATACATATATAATACTATATATATATATAATACTATACATATATAATACCATAGTATTATATATATAATAATACTATATATATATAATACTATAATATATATATAATACTATAATATATATATATATATAATACTATATATATATAATTATTAATATATATAAAATTAAATATTTATATTATTAAATATTTATATTTAATTATATAATTAATTATTATTATAATATAATTAATATAATATAATATAATACAATATTATATAATTATAATTATACAGTATACACAATATATAATTATTACAATACATCATTATAATTATTTTACTTAAAAAATATAATACAATTATAACTTATTCCTATTATACCTTGTTCATAATACACTATGTTATTTGTTATAAAATATAAAATATTAATTGTAAGTATAAAAAGTTAATTGAGAAAAAAGAAGAAACTTATGGGACAACCTAATATAATAATTTCTAATTAATTACTGTCTTTTCAACTGTGTATACTTCTTTGATTGATATTCTTCATATATATATGAATGTATACAGAATGTCGTAATAAAATATTACCAAACTTTGATCATTTTATAAAGTGTTTGATAAATATTGGATTGATGGAAAAAGAAATGTCAAATTTTTGGCCACAATTCAATTGAAAAATCGGACATTATTTTTTCCACCAACTCGATATATCGTAAAATTTGCTTTCTCAAAGTGTTTAAAGTGGTCTCATATTTTCAAAGCTTGTGGTAACATTTTTTTGTCGCAACACCCTGTATAGATATTCAAATTTGCTTCAACTATAGAATGAAATTATTTGATCATCATTCGTGCCTTATAATATCGTTCCAGCATAGCCAATACAATCCATAGCTTATCGTTCTTCAATACAATTTTGCAATTTAAGATTATTACAGTTGCACTCCGATTATCTAAATTTTCTAATAACCAATAAAAACTCACAGAATATTTTCCATTTAATCGTTTGGTTCGCGCGACTGGTGTGTGATATCTTTTTTTTTTTTAAAATCCTGATTAAAAAAAGTATAAAGTTGTGATATCGAATTGAAAACGAATTAAAACAAACAAATAAATAAATAAATAAATAAATAAACGAGCCATAGAAGAGAAAAGAAACCAAAGCTAAAAGAGAGAGAGAGAAAATAAAAATTCGGGCGTTTCGTGGAACGACTAGATTTTTAGCTAGGTTGAAAATTAGTTAATTATTAGTTAATTTAGTTTGTTAGTTAGTTAGTTAGTTAAGATGTTCTAAGGTACATATATGAACGAGAAGAAAAACAAAAAAAACAAGGAATCAGACAAAATATATCCCTTATAAAACACCCAGTTAACACAAAACGTTAATATGACGTAAATCGAACGTAAATCGAACGTAAATCGAACGTAAATCGAACGTAAATCGAACGTCATATTAACGTTTTGTGTTGACTGGGTACATACATTATAATAATGAAACACGAGTAATAATGCAATAGTTAAATAACATTTAAGAGCATAGATAGAAAAGAAAAACATATAAATAACGACGATTTGAGAAAAAAAAAATAGAAAGAAAAAGAATAAAAAAAAAAGGAAGAATTGAACTGGAATTTAACCCCTTGACATAAAACGTCACTCAATAAGTCCTGGCCCTGACAGATACATGTCAATACTATTGACAGACCCATACGATTTCTGGATATTATCAACCTTCAAACGATACGTGGCTTCTCTTTGCAGGATGACGTTGCTTTTTATTTGTCAGTAAAGTATGAGCTGAATTTTCTGCAATGAAAATTGTCCTTTTTTT